>NLAO01002198.1:0-16474 GCA_002370835.1 Metschnikowia continentalis | reverse complement strand
ATACATACTCTGGATGTGTCACCCTGGTTAATTAATGGACCTCCTGATGCAGCAACTCTCGTTGCTGATCTGGCGTTAAAGGATCTACAAATATATGTACTGCATATAAAGACACGCACCATATAATCTTCGGGTTCCACTGAAGTTCCCCACTTAAACCTCACTTAAACCCCACACACACACACACACACACAACAATGGCCTGGCTTCCCTTTTCCAAGAAACAAGACTCTATTACATCCTCTGTTTCATCTCCCTCACTTGAGCAGAGGTCCCACCGTCCGCTTGGAATCATCCAAGAAGGCGAATCCGATATTGCTCATACTTTAGACCAGATCACTATAGATGGACAGGCCAGCATCAAGGCATTGAGTGGAGAAAGCGTGGCCAAGACCAACGAAAGCGTTCGGGAATTTGTTCATAGTCGGGATGGACAGCTTTTTATTATTGACGGCGAAAAGTATGCTCTGCAGAGTATCATCTGTACCAATGAGCGCAATGGGAATAAGACGTGCTTAAAGTTGGGGTATAATCTGATTGAGTTGTTTAAGCAGATGCAGAGGCTCGAGTATTTTTGTTCGTTACCAAACGATATTAATGCAACCTATTTTGAATGCAGGAAGATTACATAGACCATTGTGTTGCTGGTGCTAGTGAAGGTGATAGTGGTGTTGGTGTTGGTGCAGGGCTCATAATCATCAAAATCCAAAAAAAAAAAAAAAAATGTCCTTTAGTACAACTGTTGAGATAGATTGAGAGTGACAGTGAGTGACAGTGAGAACAGAAATGGATAAGGAGAATCAGAGAAGTAGTACAATGAGAATATGACTTTAAATACAGACAATGAGTCATAAGAAATAGATGAGGAGATTGAGAGTGAGACAGAAAAGATTAACATAGAGAATTGGAATGAGAATGACTCAAGGAATTGCAGACTTAGGCTCAACTTAGCTTCAGGCAGACTTAGCTTCAGACTGACTTAGTTTCAGACTGACTTGGCTTCAGACTAACTCGGCTTCAGAAAGACTTAGCTTCAGAAAGACTTAGCTTCAGAAAGACTTAGCTTCAGACAGACTTGGGCTTGAATTAGGCTCAAACTTAGGCTCAGATTTAGACTTAAAAAAGGGGACTACAATACACCATCACCCCAATATATTAGACGATTGCAATATGGCCATTATAGTGATGTTCACCAGTGTGTCTAGTGTTATATTACATAAAATCTAGGATGTTCCAACCTCCAATCTCCAACCTCCAATCTCCAATCTCCAAGCTTCAACCTCCAATCATCAAGCTTCAAGCTTCTAGTGTATCGAGATAGTGAGGCAGTCTAAATGCTTGCCAAGGAGGAAATAGTTTGGTGGTAGAAGACTCAAATTACGTGATGGACAGGTTCTCCATCGACCAAACGGGGAGAAGTTATGAGTGATGTTTTAAGCTCGAAGAATGTATTCATTAGTACAACTGTTGTGAATACTACTAGTTATAGTTATGGCTATTACTATTTCTATTACTATTTTTATTACTATTTCTATTACTATTTCTATTACTATTTTTATTACTATTTCTATTGTTATTGCTAGATCCACCTTCGGTAGTGGTCTACCTATTTCAGTCATTTGAGCTTTCGTCTAATCCTAATGGCCATTCTAAGCGTCACAAAATATACACTATACCAAAAATGCACTATACCAAAAATGCACTATACCAAAAATGCACTATACCAAAAATGCACTATACCAAAAATGCACTATACCAAAAATGCACTATACCAAAAATACAGGCAGTTAGTATATATTACGACGTATACTAATATAATGAGTAGTAGTAGTAGGTAGTGGTATAGTATAGAGTAGAGTACAGGACTGGAAGAGTGAAGGACTATGATTTAAAGTATAAAGTAGCATATTATACAGTGGTGGAGTGTTGAATCAACCTTCAATAGTACTCTACTGTTTCAGTATTTTAAGCCTACGCTGTCTAATCCTAATGGCCGTTCTAAGAGTCACAAACCATGCAAAAATGATATTTTACAATAGAATAGTATGAAACACCACTCTAACTCTAGCAAAATATACAGGCAGGTGTTATGTTCTTTATAACGTGTCTTAACCTAAAATTGTATTCGTTGATGGTTCCTCAAAGAGAGGAACCAGAGTGATTTATATACTTTGAGCATACCGGCTTCAAAATTTTCTGCCTCCACCGAGTATAGTCAGATTCTCGGAAACGAGTATCTCCGAATTTAAAACTGTCAAAGTCAAAACTGTCAAAGTCAAAACTGTCAAAGTCAAAACAGTCAAAGTCAAAACTGTCAAAGTCCCCGTCTCAAAAGTACCAGTCAATGCTTCTGAGTCACTCCTCGTGCCTGAAAATGCACTCACATTGAAGTCAGTTGCCAGCAGTTCCGTCTCGGACCATGGCGACAAGGTCATAGCCGAGATTGAGAATGTCATTCCTCAACTCCCCTTACTGAAAGTGAGACAAGATGCCACCAAATCTTTCACTATCGCCAGTTTTAAAAGTGATCCCGGATTCTTTATCCATAAAACCAATTTGTTTAACCAAAACCAAGAAGGCAAACACTATTGGCCCTTGTCGGATCTCAGATCTCAAGGTCGCATTGAATCGCATGGCTCCGAAAAACTCTCCACCAGAACAATGGTAGCATTCATTGTACGAAGTATTATGATTGCCATTGCAGACTCCACTATGATGGCCATTGCAAACCCACTATGATGGCTGCAAACTCAGTATCACGCCCATCATAGTACTTCGTATAATGATGGCCTGGCTATTGTAACAACTGGACTGAGAGGCTTCATAATACCTTCATATGCAAGGTCCTGCCTATGGCAGATCTAACAGCAGGTAGTATATATTAAGATGCAAGCTAGTATAAGTAGTAGTAGGTAGTAAGTGGTATAGTATAGAGTGGTATAGAGTGGTGTAGAGTAGAGTAGAGTAGAGTAGAGTAGAGTAGAGTAGAGTAGAGTAGAGTAGAGTAGAGTAGAGGACTATGATTTAAAGTATAAAGTAGCATATTATACAGTGGTGGAGTGTTGAATCAACCTTCAATAGTACTCTACTATTTCAGTATTTTAAGCCTACGCTGTCTAATCCTAATGGCCATTCTAAGCGTCCCAAAACATACACTATACCAAAACATACAGGCAGTTAGTATAGATTACGACGTATACTAGTATAATGAGTAGTCGGTAGTAGGTTATAGGTAGTAGGTAGTAGGTAGTAAGTAGTAAGTAGGTAGTTAATAGTTAATAGTAGTCAGTAATACAGTAATACCGTAAGTAGGTAGGAAGAAGTCAGTTAGTTAATAGTTAGTAGTAAGCAGTAAGTAGTTAGTACTAAGTAGTAAGTAGTTAGTACTAAGTAGTAAGTAGTTAGTACTAAGTAGTAAGTAGTTAGTACTAAGTAGTATGTAGTAGTCAGTAGTGAGTAGTTAGTAGTTAGTAGTGAGTAGTTAGTAGTTAGTAGTGAGTAGTTAGTAGTTAGTAGTTAGTAGTTAGTAGTTAGTAATACAGAGGCAGTAAACACTGAGTAGTTAGTATTAAGTAGTCAGTTATTAGTTATAGTCAGTAGAAAGTAAAGAGTCATAAGTAATCAGTTAGTACTATGTTATTCAGTGTCCGCAGTCAGTACTAAATAATAAGTAGTTATTCCTTTAGAAGGTACTTGTAATCAGTTAATAGTAAGTAGTACGTAGTAAGTAGTAAGTAGTAAGTAGCAATTAGTAAGTAGTAAGTAGTAAGTAGTAGTATAGTATATATTAGTATAGTATATATTAGTATAGTATAGAGTGGTATAGTATAGAGTAGAGTAGAGGACTGTAATTTAAAATATAAAGTAGCATATTATACAGTGGTGGAGTGTTGAATCAACCTTTGGTAGTGGTTTACCAATTAAGGTATTTTAAGCCTACGCTGTCTAATCCTAATGGCCGTTCTAAGAGTCACGAAACATGTAAAAAAGATATTTTACAATAGACCAGTATGAAACAGCACTCCATACTCTAGCAATATATACAGGCAGTTAGTATAAATTACGGCTTATACTAGTATAAGTCAGTAGTAGGTAGTAAGTAGTAAGTAGTAAGTAGTAAGTAGTAAGTAGTAAGTAGTAAGTAGTAAGTAGTAAGTAGTAAGTAGTAAGTAGTAAGTAGTTAGTACTAAGTAGTAAGTAGTAGTATGTAGTGAGTACAGTCTTTTTCAAAACTATTCAAACCAGCGCAGTAAAATGTTTCGAACCAAAAAGACAGAATGGTTCAAACCAGCGCGGCAAAACGATTCAAGCCAATAATTCAAAAAGTTTCGTACACCCCTAACAAGTTGTTGTATACAGAATAACAAGGAAACCAGTTCAGTTTCAGTTTCGTCCGTTTTTCACCCTTGATTGATACTGCAAGACTTCTGTCCCAAATGTAGTACCATATGAGGAAATCGTCCAGGACCTTTGTTCTACCTTCTCTTTACAGACTAGATTTAAGATTTCAGAATATTGAATTCTAATGAAAGTTGGTGTGAAACATTACGCCATTTGGTTTGAAAGACTGTGCGAAGGAGTACAAAACTTTTTGAATTATTGGTTTGTTTAATTTTTCTAGTGTGGTTTGAATCATTTTACCGCGCTGGTTTGAATAGTTTTAAAAAACACTGTAGTTAGTAGTAAGTAGTAAGTAGTAAGTGGTAAGTAGTAAGTGGTAAGTAGTAAGTAGTAAGTGGTAAGTAATACAGTAATATAGTAAGTAGTTCGCAAATAGTCAGTTATTAGCAATTAATAAGTAGAAAGTAAAGAGTCATAAGTAGTCAGTTAGTACTAGGTTATTCAGTGTCAGCAGTCAGTAGTAAATACTAAGTAGTTATTCAGTTAGAAGGTAGTAGTAGAAGTACTAGTAGTAGTAGCAGTGGTAGAAGTACTATGTTAGATTCTTGTTGTAACGTTTGTACTAAGTTATCTATATTCGTTGATTCCTCCTATGGGGGAATCTGAGTTGCATATATACTAGGTCTTAGAGGGAGGCGCACTGTTTAGGTGGCTGGTCGGTGGCTGGTAGATATCTGCAGAGAGGCATAAACATTCCTCAATAGGTAGGCAACTACCTATGCCGGATCTGACAATTACTATGTGTACCATGACTACTATTAGTATAAGTACTAAGATTATACTATTACTATGACTATGACCACACTATTACTATGAGTATTATGATTATTGACCACACTCTGCTATGATTCTGACCATGAATATTACCATGACTATTACTATAACCATGATTAATTGATTGACTCACTGACTTACTGAAGGACTGATTGACTCACTAACTCTCTGAATCACTAACTCACTAACTCACTAACTCACTAACTCACTAACTCACTAACTCACTAACTCTCTGAATCACTAACTCACTAACTCACTAACTGTTATGTTCTTTAATACATCTATGCCTAACTTCTTATATTCGTTGATAGTTCCTCAAGAGAGGAATCGGAGCGGTTTATATAACTTTGAGAGAAACGTGGTACCGAAAAACTCTCCACCAGAACAATGGGTAAACATTGCTCCAGAGTAAACAAAAGGACCCATCGGAGCACTTCGTGCATAGATGGCCAAACGCCGTATCACCATTGTAACAATCGGACTGAAAGGCTTCATAATACCTTCATAGGTAGGGCCCTGCCTATGGTGGATCTAACACTAACTCACTAACTCACTACCATTGTCCCAGTCTTTTCTTTTTTCTATTTTTTTTTCTTTTGTTTTTTTTTTTTTTTTTTTTTTTTTTTTTTTTTTTTTTTTTCTTCTTGAACAATAAAGTCAGTCAGGTAGTCAGTCATCGTTCATTGATTGCATTCATTATAGTCTGTCTGTCATTGTCTGTCTGTCTGTCTGTCACTGTCAGTCTGTCAGTCTGTCATTGTCAGTCTGTCAGTCAGTCACTGTCAGTCATTGTCAGTCGTCTTTGTCAGTCATTGTCAGTCGTCTTTGTCAGTCATTGTCAGTCAGTCAGTCATTCTCAGTAGTCATTGAGACAACCATAGCCATGGCCGTCTCACTAACTCATTGACTCTCTGAGTTATACTAACCACTATAGTGTTTTTATACTTTCTGTGACTGCAACTAAAAAATCTATTATACTATTCAAAGAGTACAAAGTTAACTATAAGCCAGGCCTTGAAGGCAGTAGGAGAAAATGTGATAGCCAGAGGAGAATCTTAGAAGAAGAAACCGAGTACCAAACCGAGTGCAGTGCCAACCACTCCAGTAAAGAGATTTCCGGCACCAGCCTCAGCAGGCACATAATTGAAGTCAGAGGAGTTCAGCAGGTCCACATCAGCAGCAGCTTTTTTACCTGCCTTAACCTTTTTCTGCTCCTTGACTGTAGAACCCGAACCAAGGTTTCCAGAACCAACGTTTTCGGTGTCAACGTTTTCGGAGCCAAGGTTTTCGGAACCCAGGTCCTCAGAATCAGCATCTGAAGTTTCGGACAAAACCGTTTTCGAATTACCGGAGCTTCCTGACTCATGTTCCGTATTCAAAGAAGAGTCTGAGTCCTCAGTCTCAACTACAGACTCAAAGTCATTCTCAGACTCCTCATTGGTAACTTCCTGTACATCTTCCTGGAATTCCAAAACTCCCTCAGATTCGGCACTCTTGGAGTACCCAAATAATTCCTGGTACTGCTCCTTGGTGGCAATGTTAATGTTGGCACATGCAAACCGAGTGGAGTCTTGCGTATGGAACACCAAAGACCGGCCCACAATGTATGCAGCCGACAGTGGGTTCAATGCCACATATGGGTCTGTATATTCGGCCTGGTAACAAGTGGCATTGATCCACCCATGTTTGCCCGACAAGTCGCCCACTTGGCAGAATGAATCATCGCCTACACGAGGGCATTTTTGTAACCCATCATAAGGGTCAAATGCAGCACCAGCCGCATCACAGTCATCTGAACTAAAAATCTGGTTCTCATGGATATGGTAGAAAAAGGGCCCTCCAGTCTGTGGCAACCCTGTCATGTCCACGTGCACTTTGACCGGGCCACCTTTGTGACTGGTAAAAAACACATATCCCTTGGTATAAAGGTTAGAGCCAGCTTGGGGGAAGTCGGCCACTGCAATGATGTTCCGGGGATTATGTTTTGCCTTGGGCGCCTGGTCTGCTACTGCCAAGCCTGCTGCCAAAAGAAGAAGGAGGAGTTTCATAATGTTTACAAGTCACTGATGAAATGGATGAAATGGGGTAGAGTGCGTTGGGTGGGGGAGTGGAAGGGGGCACAAAGAAGGTTGAAAGAAGAAGATAGTAGGAGGGTGTAGAAATTTTTTTTGGGTGGGAGAGGGGAATCATGGGTATTTATGGTTTGCGCGGAATGGGTGCAAAAATGCTGCTTGGTGCTTGGTGCTTAGTGTTTGGGGAGGTGCAAACACCTATGCAGGATGCAGTCTCTCGGCCACGAACACACGGTTCAAGTTTTTTTTTTTTGTTTTTTTTTTCTTTGTTTTATATTTGCTGGTGTACGGGTTCCAATGATTTGATTTGTTTTGCTTTTGAGACTGAAGTTTGGTGGTGGTGGTGGTGTTTTATTGAAGTTTGGTGTTGGTGGTATGTTATATGCAGGATAGAAGGGTAGAATGATACAGTGTTTTTCAAAATTATTCAAACCAGCGCGACAAAATATTTCGAACCAAGAAGACAGAATGGTTCAAACCAAATGGCATAATGTTTCACACCAACTTTTATTAGAATTTAATATTCTGAAATCTGAAATCTGAAATCTTAAATCTGGAGGATTGCCTCTTATATACTACATTTGGGAGTCTTGCAATACCAATAAAGCGTCAAAACGGACGGAACTGAACTGGTTTCCTTATTATCCTATATACAACAACTTGTCCATTTGGTTTGAAAGACTGTGCAAAGGGGTACGAAACATATTGTCGCGCTAGTTTGAATCATTTTGTCACGCTGGTTTGAATAGTTTTGAAAAACACTGTATTGAAAAACACCGACTAAGAGCGCGCATGGTGCTCTAGGCTTGCAGAGCATTGTACGGATATTTTCCCAAGCCTCGGTTATTAGACCAGCTGAGGATCAATGAAGGATCCAAGGATCAACCGAGGATCAATGAAGGCCAATTCCTATATATATAAGGAGGCCTTCGCCACATCTTCTATTAGATAACTAATCGAACATCAACTGCCTGAGGTATACCAAGATGCCTCCAAAAAGCCAGACCCACCAAAAGATCTCGTATTGATGATACTTCAACAAGCACTGACAACTCTTCTCCTCCTCCTCCTGAAGTAAACACTTCTTCAAGTGTTTATATATCTTGATGAGACTATGAGATCAGTGTCTTATAGTATGAGTCATCCTCTGGATGTCACACCCTGGTTAATTAATGGACCTCCTGATACTGCAACTGTCGTTGCGGATCTGGCGTTATCTGATCTACAAATGAAGAATAAAAAAACATCAATTTGACTGTTAGACTGTTACTCTGTTACTCTGTTACTCTGTTACTCTGTTACTCTGTTACTCTGTTACTCTGTTACTCTGTTACTCTGTTACTCTGTTACTCTTATACTGTTAAACCATCTTCGGTAGTGCTCTACCTATTTCAGTATTTGAGTCTACACTATCTAATCTTAACAATGAACATTCCATTGTTCCTCTTCTCTACCAACATTGTAAGAGGTACCAAAAGGGAATATGATAGATTTGAGGTACCAGGTAAATGTGATGAATTAGAGGACCAGGTAAATATTATGAATTAGAGGACCAGAATAATGTGATAAACTCGAGGACCAGGATGAATGTGGAGATTTTTTCCCCTTTGCACCTAGCAACAACAGTTGACTAGGCGACGCTATTGTCAAATACTTAAGTAGCTCAGATTCCTCCTTCATAAGGAATCATCAACCAACAAAGATAACAGAGTACCTGACGTAACAACGAGACTCTAACAGTATTATAACTATAACTATAGCTCAAATAACTATGTCTATTACTATGGGTGACTATGACTGACTATTACTTACTATGACTGACTATTACTGACTATTACTGACTATGACTGACTATTACTGACTATTACTGACTATGACTGACTATTACTGACTATTACAGTGTTTTCAAAACTATTCAAACCAGCACGCCAAAATGGTTCGAACCAAGAAGACAAAATGTTTCAAACCAATAATTCAAAATGTTTCGTACACCCCTAACAAGTTGTTGTATACAGGATAACAAGGAAACAAGTTCAGTTCCATCCGTTTTTCACCCTTGATTAATACTGCAAGACTTCTGTCCCAAATGTAGTACCATATGAGGCAATCGTCCAGATTTAAGATTTCAGAATAATGAATTCTAATAAAAGTTGGTGTGAAACATTACGTCATTAATATCCTTCAACTACTTCACTTTGACTCATTCACTCATTCACTCATTCACTCATTCACTCATTCACTCATTCACTTTCATACTTCATCTATACAATTAGAGGGCTACACTGATCTGATACTCGAGTCAACTCATTCATATCATCCAATTAGTTAATGTGGTCTGTAGTAGTCTATAGTATAAATTGTAGTAGGTACAATTGTGTTTCTGCTAGATTTAGAGTAGTCTCTTCCATCCGGTCTTTTCCATTCAGTGCCATCCATCCAGTGCCATCCATCCAGTGCCATCCATCCAGTGCCATCCATTTTCCATGGAACATTTAGTTGGTTTGAAACATTCTGTCTTCTTGGTTCGAACCATTTTGTCACGCTGGTTTGAATAGTTTTGCCCCCCTGGTTTGAATAGTTTTGAAAAACACTGTAATAAAAGTTGGTGTGAAACATTACGCCATTTGGTTTGAAAGACTGTGCGAAGGGGTACGACTTTTTGCTAGTGTGATTTGAATCGTTTTGCCGCGTTGGTTTGAATAGTTTTGAAAAACACTGTACTTACTATGACTGATTATTACTATTACTATGACTGACTATGACTATGACTATAAGTATGGTACCAACTATTACTGAGTAAACTATAACTATGGTACAAATAACTATGACTGACTATGACTGACTATGACTGAATATATTAGATTCTTGTAAACACGTAAATTACCTAATCGAAACTATATTCGTTGACGAGTTCTCAGGAAGAGAATCGGCCTCCATTAAGTATTCTGCCGAAAAGTAGTCGAAAGGGTGTAGTAATGGTGAACCGAAAGGGGACGTAGTAGCATCGGTTCCCGATTAACTGGGTACGTGAGCTCAATATCTATATGGGTTGTATTCCACCCATCTTGGATCTAACTGACTATTACCAACTATAATATGACTATACTATGACTGTACTATGACTATACTATGACAAGACTTTGACTATACTATGACTGTACTATGGCTATACTATGGCTATTGTTAGATCCACAATAAGTAAAAACCTACCTATAGATTCAATATGGAGCCTACGATGTCCGATTCTAGTAGTGTCTACTACAATTGCCGTGACACTGCATTTGATCGTTGTGACAACTCGTGAATCCAAGGCCCTTTTCGAATATTCCAGAAACAATACTTCTATTGTTCTGGTGGAGAGTTTTTCGGTGCCACGTTTCTCTCAAAGTTATATAAACCGCTTCGGTTCCTCTCATTGAGGAACCATCACGAATACAAGATTAGGTTAAGACACGTTATAAAGAACATAACAGCTATACTATGACAAGACTATGACTATACTATGACAAGACTATGACTATACTATGACTTTCGGATCCACCATAGGTATGACACCACATATAGAGGTATAATGAAGCCTGCGACGTCCGATTCTAACAATGGCCAGACCATCATAGTACTTCGTACCAAAATGACCTTTTCGAATATTCTAGAACAACCATCACATTATTCTGGTAAAGAGTTTTTTGATACCACGTTTCTCTTCTTAGTTATATACGTCGCTCTGATTCCTCTCTCTGAGGAATCATCAATGTACAAAATAGATAATTTAGTACTTAACGTTCAGCAAGAGTCTAACAATGACTATACTATGACTATACTGTGAACTATAACTGTGACTATTACTGACTATGACTATGACTATGACTATGACTATGACTATGACTATGACTATGACTATGACTATGACTATGACTATGACTATGACTATGACTATACTATTGTTAGACCCACCATGTGGATGTTGAAACCCTGCACTGGTCGATCAGATGTTGAGCGGCCTTCGGCCTTCAATACGACCTCCATTCCTCTATGTCAGACTAGTCTATATACAGTGTTTTTCAAATTTATTCAAACCACCGCGACAAAATGTTTCGAACCAAGAAGACAAAATGTTTCATACCCCTTCGCACAGTCTTTCAAACCAAATGGCGTAATGTTTCACACCAACTTTTATTAGAAATGAATATTCTGAAATCTTAAATCTGAACGATTGCCTCATATGTACTACATTTGGGAGTCTTCCAGTACCAATCAATGGTCAAGTACCAATTAAGGGTGAAAAACGGACGGAAAAACTTGTCCATTTGGTTTGAAAGACTGTACGAAGGGGTACGAAACTTTTTGTTGCGCTGGTTTGAAACATTTTGTCTTCTTGGTTCGAAACATTTTGGCGCGCTGGTTTGAATAGATTTGAAAAACACTGTAAGGTGCGATGTTACCTCAGAGAGGAACCATCGGCGAATAAACATACAAAACACATAAAACAGAGTACTGGACGTAACTAGAATCTAACAACTGTGACTATGGACTGACTATAGACTGACTATGACTATAGACTGACTATGACTATAGACTGACTATGACTATAGACTGACTATGACTATAACTATACTATGACTATACTATGACTATACTATGACTATACTATGACTATGACTATACTATGACTTCTACTATAACTATAAAATATAGTACTACATCTATAACTGTTATGTTCTTGAGATACGTTTTGAAACCTAAACTTGTATTCGTTGATGGTTCCTCAGAGAGAGGAGAGAAACCAGCGCGGCTTATATAACTAAGAAGAGAAACGTGGCATCTAAAACCATTCACCAGTACAATAGTGAAGATTTTTTTGGCATATTCGAAAAGTTCATCATGGTGTAAAGTACTATGATGGCCTGGCCATTGTTAGAATCGGACGTCGTAGGCTTCAAAATGTCTCTATATTTACTGTTCTGCATATAATGGGTCTAACAATAACTATGACTATACTATGACTATACTTTGACTATACTATGACTATACTATGACTGACTATACTATGACTGAATATAACTATGGTACTATAACCATGACTATACTGTGAACTATACTGTGAACTATGTTTATACTATGAACTGACTATACCATGGACTGCCTATGAAATATGGTGGTTGGTCAGATACTTGCCTTGTGTATTTGTAGTGGTGCTGAGAAATGGCAGAAATGCGCAATAGTAAAAATACAAGTGGACTGCAAAAATCGAATTTTAGCCTGAAAGTTATGAATTTAAAGTATCGTAATGTTTTAGGACTAAAAAATGGATCAGCCAAATTTAAACTGCTTTCCCTTTTTTTTTGCACCCAAAAACGTACCTCCCTGACAAATAATAGCCATAGGGCTTATATGCACCACCATATAATTCAAATGAATTTTTCTTTTACTACTAAAAATATCTAAAAGTCCCAAAAAAGATCTTCTTTGGTACTTGTAAGCTTCAGTTACGTACTACTAGTACTGCTACTTCCAAAATATCTGCTAGTAGACCTTACAGTTAGCTTAAATACAGGACAAAATTATATGCACCACTCAAATTCAATATTCCAATCACCCATCTGTTTACACCTAAACCAAGTTGTCTATACTCTATTATTTGTCCACTTTTATTTGTCTATGCTATACCATGAAGGACTCGCCGCAACCACAGGTGCCTTTGGAGTTGGGGTTGCGGAAGATAAATCTCTGCGAGAGCTTATCGTCGATCCAGTCCATCTCCGAGCCCACAATGGAGAACAATGCCTTGGAGTCAATGAACACCTTGACGCCATCCTGCTCCACCACCTCATCGAATTTGCCCGGCTGCGTGACGTAGTCAAGCTGGTACGTCAACCCCGAACACCCTCTATTCTGCACACCTATACGAATGAGCTGAGGCTCGGGCTGGTCCAAGAGTGTGCGGAGATTGCTGACTGCTTTGGGTGTTAGCGTAATGAGAGCCTTGCGGGGTCTAAGCACTCTTCTTTTCTTCTTTTCTCCGACAACTTTCCCTGACTGCACATCTTCCTTTTTAGCTTGAGCTTCCTGTTGAGCGTCATTTTGACTTTCTTTAGCCACAGACACTTGGGCCTCTGTTTGAGCTTGCGATTCTGTTTGAGTTTGGGATTCTGTTTGAGTTTGGGATTCTGCTTGGATTTCCTGAGTATTTGTATTCGACCTAAGATCAACGATTTCTGGCTTCAGGTCAGTCTTGGGCCTGCGCAAACGACTAAGACGGGTTCTCTTCTTCGGGCTTTCCGGAATCTTGCCGGTGGCTTCCTGTATGGATCTCTCGGGAAGCTTGGAGTTTCCTAGCGTGTGTTTCTCCCATCTGGCCACTTGTGGAGTTCCAATGGAGTGCTTAGCCCACCTCTGGCCACCCACAAAGTCGGGAGTGACTTCGAGCTCAGTGTTCTTGAGCCCGTTCTTAAGCCCCTTATAAGCTCCATTAGATGTATTTGTAGAGGCAAGGGGTACAGTTCTCATGAACCGAAGGCCGGGTTGCGTCTGTAAAAGCGTAGAATTAATTCGACTCCGAAGCATCACGTCAGTCAGTCAAATTATATAATCAGTAGATCGTCAGTGGATCGTCAGTACTATGATTGTAATAAGATCAGTCAGTACTATGTAATAAGATCAGTCAGTACTATGTAATAAGATCAGTCAGTACTATGTAATATGATCAGTCAGTACTATGTAATATGATCAGTCAGTACTATGATTGTAATATGATCAGTAGCAGTAGGAAACCACAATTAGTAATAGATGCAGTGACCAGTTATAATATCAGTTTTAATATCACTTATAGTATGTGTACTTAGTGGGTATGTAATAGGAATAATTAGTATGAGTGATTATAGTTGGTGTGGGTCGTGTAGATTAAGAGTGAGAAGAATGACGGTCGTGGGGGACCCGAGAAGCATGCCCCGGTCGGAGCGGAGTTATTTGCAGGATATGGTACATAAGCAAGATTTTTTCGTACGCTATTGGTCCATTCGCCCTCCGAACGCGGCTCCGTCCTTTCCTCTCCTCGTTCTCACTCTCTTAATGCTTACTCACCCACCACTAAATACTACACACTCACTCCTAATGCTTACTCACCCACTCCTCACTCTACTCACTCACCTTTTTACCTCACCTTACCTCACCTTTTTACCTCACTCTTAATACTACAAATTACACACTATACACTACACATTATAAACTATACATAAATCCAATTCTATTCTAATTTATTTGGTTCTAATTCTATTTAATCTATTTATTATAGGATTTATGTGACCCTATAAAAAGGGGGTATTGATGGTGCTTTAGTGAGCAATATTGTGTCTGTGTCTGGTAGTAGTAATTAGTATTGTATTGGTGTGGTGGAAATGGTGAGGAAGTGAGTGAATAAGGGAGTGAGTGAGTAAGGGAGTGAGGAAGTGAGTGAGGGAGTGAGGGAGGGTGTTGATGTGATACTCAGTGAGAGTGATACTCAGTGAGAGTGATACTCAGTGAGAAGTGATACTCAGTGAGTGAGTGAGTGAGTGAGTGAGTGAGTGAGTGAGTGAGTGAGGGAGGGTGTTGATGTGATACTTAGTGAGTGAGTGAGTGAGTGAGTGAGTGAGTGAGTGAGTGATACTCAGTGAGAGTGATACTCAGTGAGAAGTGATACTCAGTGAGGGAGATGTCATAGTGAGTGAGGGAGAAGTCACACACTCTACTACTACTCTATACTTAGTGAGTACTCCGTACTACTTCACTTAATGCTAACAGTTACATATATACTGGCTACTCTCTACTACTACTCCACTTAATACTATGCACTAGTCTATACTATAGTGACAACACTTGATACTAACAAAGTATCATGCTATACTCTTTCTACTACTACTACACTACAACAATACTACTACTGCTACTCTATTTGACTACTCTATACTACTACTACTACTACTACTACTACTACTACTACTACTACTACTACTACTACTCTATACTACTACTACTACACTATACTGACTACTGACTCTCGACAATACTGACTCCATACTATACTGACTACTGACCACTAACTACTCCATACTATACTGACTACTGACCACTAACTACTCTACACTATACTGACTACTGACTCTTGACAATACTGACCCTTTACAGACTACTCCACTTAATACTAACAAAGTATACTCTTACTTCTATACTGACTACATTACATATACTCTACTACACTCTAATAAACTATACCAGACTAGAACAATACACCACATGATACTCTATTATCTAGATTAGACTTGACTACACATTAGAAACCATACTCTACTGCACTATGCTAGACTAAATATACGCTAGAATATACTGGATTGAATTTTACCGTAATAGACTTTACTAGTATAGACCCAGCTCTACTGTACTCTACTGTACTCTAGTCTAGTCTACTACAATAGAATCTACTCTACAACGCTCTAGTGTAGTCTCCAACTTTCTGTTCTACTACACTCTGTTCTTTACTGACTACTCTACACTACTCTTCACTACTACTAATACTCCATGCTATTATACTACTAGTACTCTTTATTGACTATACACTACACCAATACCCTCATAGTACTGAGTATACACCATTACTACTGACTATACTACTACACTATACTACTACACTATACTACTACACTATACTACTACACTATACTACTACACTATACTACTGACTATACTACTACACTATACTACTACACTATACTACTAGTACTACTAGTACTCTACTACTCTAGTACTAGTACTACTACTGCCACGGTACTTACATACCTACCCCTAGAGCTGTATAATCCTAATACTCTATATCCTATTATACGACGGCTCCACTACTAATACTAATTCTCCACTACTAAGCACTGACTACTAAGCACTGACTACTAAGCACTGACTAATACCACTAACTAATACCACTGACTAATACCACTAACCACTAACCACTGACAACTAACTAAGAATGTCAAGACTACAGCAAAATGATCTTGATCAAGTTGACGTGTAAATACATCCATCTGGCCTTGAGGAGAATGGAGTCGTGATACTATAGTCCAGAACAGACTAGTAGTACGAAGCAAGCTAGTATCACAGAGCAGTACCGAGTAGTATAGAGTGGTGAAGGGAGGTATAGTATAGAGTGGTGAAGGGAGGTATAGTATAGAGTGGTGAAGGGAGGTATAGTATAGAGTGGT
>NLAO01002197.1:0-13264 GCA_002370835.1 Metschnikowia continentalis | reverse complement strand
TCGCACCTCGTCTAAGACTTTGGTCTTGTAAGGTACAACTTACATATCCCTGTATATCAATACATATACTAAAACGATAAGTTGAAACTAGTAGTGTAGGAGTAAAATAGAACAGTTAAGATCTGGTACATATAAGTCTTAGACTGCTTAGGCAGATGACGGTGACGGATTCAGATGACGGTGACAGATTCAGATTTTCTGATGAGTGATGATAAAGACTCACTACACATTGAATCTTATAAGTCATTAATGATTCTATAGAACACAAACAGTAGAACCACTTAATGGAAACCAAACGGATCGATGATTTCAAACTTCTATACCCACTTCAGCCACGAATCACTTTAAAATCATACAAAACAGAAGTAAAATCATACAAAACAGAAGTAAGAGCAAGAACATACCAAGGAGCAAGAACAAATCAAGGAGCACACAATTTGGCTTTTTGTTCCACATGCAGTTCGTCCTTGGACCGCAACCATTTATGGCAGGAGGATTGGTAAGAAGAAGGCCGCTTCATCCTTGCTTTGGTCTTTATTTTCTTGGGACCACGGTAGTGTATTCTTTTGTATTCTGTTGTATCTCATGTATTCTGTTGTATCTCTTGTATCTCATGTATTCTGTTGTATCTCCTGTATTCTCTTGTATTCTCTTGTATCTCTTGTATCTCCTGTATTTCCTGTATCCCTTGTATTCTCCTCATTTCTACTATACGCAATAATAATATCTCAGGAGTGTCTCACTGCCTCAGTCTCATTGCTCTAGAGCATCCTTCAACGGTACTATTTCATCAATGGCTGGAATTAGCAATAGTACAACAGTAGATTGATTGGAATCTTTAGTAGATTGATTGGAATCTTTAGTAGATTATTGGAATCCTTAGTAGATTATTGGAATCCTTATAGACCTCACTCAGATATCCACAGATACTAATAAATGATTGTCAATTGATTTTCCATTGATTTTCCATTGATTTCCCTTTTTAATTCGCTATTGATTCTTCATGGAATATTTTTACCTTTCATTCCTGCCTATTCTACTCATTCCTGCCTTTATGATTCTTCTCCTGAATTTAAGGTAAATAAAACGCGACCTGGCCTATGGTTAGCCCCAAAACAGATAGACCCAAGGAGAATCAAACAAACAGTTACAAGAGTCAAAGTAGGGTCTATTTTTTTGTGTTAGAGTTTTGTTAGAATTTTGTTATAGTTTTGTTATAGTTTTGTTATAGTTTTGTTAGAGTTTTGTTATAGTTTTGTTAGAGTTTTGTTAGAGTTTTGTTAGAGTTTTGTTATAGTTTTGTTAGAGTTTTGTTATAGTTTTGTTAGAGTTTTGTTAGAGTTTTGTTAGAGTTTTGGTACAGTTTTGTGCTGGAGTTTTTTGGTTGGCCCTATTAGTTCCAATTAGACCTTTATATGGCATAGGAATGGTATTCACTTCCTTTTGGGGCCTCCTTTTGGGACCTCCTTTCGGGACCTCCTTTGGAACCTCCTCTTGAGACCTCCTTTTGAGACCTCCTTTTGGGACCTCCTTTTGAGACCTCCTTTTGAGACCTCCTTTTCGTGTGGCATTAGAATATGATGATTCATTGCCGACTTGGGCTTTACCCATTTTATTTCGAATGCTTTTAGGGTCCATCTTAATGGTATGAGGGTATAGGTCTGGGGTTTAGTCAGCCATTCCCTCAGTCAACCATTCAATTGTCAAGTTAAAACGGTGGGATTCTATGACTTCTAAGAGTTCTATGACATCAATGACTGTCATACCTGTCTTACCTGTCTTGACTCTTACCTATCTTGACTGTCTATGACCGTCTAGGATATTCAAGAGCTTCTAAGAGCTTCTATTCCCGCTTATGCCCGCTTATGCCCGCCTATGACGCCTATGACTCCTGTTATGTACCATTATCTATGATTGTATGGAACTGTTAGGAGTGGTTAGGAGCCCTCACGATCAATCAAAGATCCTCGGTTCAATCTCCCCCAATTCCACTCTATTCAACTCAAACACTGCTGAAACAACACTGATGAACACTTCTCTGAAACAAATGACCACTTGGCTTCATAGTAACAGTATTTCCCAATGCGGAAACCCAACGCCTGCCAACACAGCAAGCGTGTGGAGGCTCAGCAATAGGAGTTAGGAACCTGGATCTCATGGGAGCGTGGATCTGGCGCGATATGATAAGATGAAACCGGGAGGTGCAGCGCGCATGACATGCTGGATAACCGTCATGAATTCTCAGATCCCAGAGGCCAAAAAAAAAAAAAAAAAAAAAAAAAAAAAAAAGAAAATAAAAAAACCCTTGCTTAACTTCTCGGGTCCAATCTTTTTCATCCCTTCTCATTGTATCTTTGCACGCAGGCCTATTCACGCTCAGGCGCCTCCAAGCACCGTCAAGCACCGTCAAGCACCGTCAAGCACACCCAAGCATCTCATGCTGCCCCCTGTGCATTTACCCTCGCTTATACTACACCCAGGGCGGACAAAAGAAAGTTTAAACTACACATTATGCCGTCGTTAGGCAAGATGCATCTGGACTCATGACGTACTCTGCCTTGCAGGGCTCGCGCGATTGGGAGCCGCGCTCTGCATGCAGGTGCCGCATCATACCTTACCTCAACTGCTAGCCACCCGTGCTTTTCGCGCACTCTACTCATCGGCCCAGCTTTCGGCCCAGCTTCCGACCCAGCTTCCGACCCAGCTTCCGGCCTTGCACTCGCCATGGTTGCATCACCGGTGATATCCCCTAACCAATGCAGGTCCCCTCGGCCAGGCTCCGAAGTACCTGCAATGGCACCTCAATGTCACCAGCATGTGCCACCCTGAAACGCACATGAAACAATCTCCAGCCAAGGCCAAGGCTTAACAATACCGAACAAAGCTGAACCCTGAACAAATCTCAAACAATGCTATATAATCCTGAAACAATGCTGGTTAAAATACGGGCCGTCTGAAACAATCCTCAAACCCTGAATACCCTAAAACAAACATGAAACTTGCCTGAAACTCAAACTTAAACCTACATCCTTGTCTGAACCTTAACTCCTAAGATTCGAATATCATGCCTCGTAAATGTTACACAGCAGGGTACATACCGGAGGCACGGGCACCTAACACGGCTCGTAACCCATGCTTCTAATCGCAAACGGCCATGCGTCATTCTACTAACAGTTTCGAACATCAGGGGAACTTCGGCTAACCCCGAACACTGGCTGGCCTGTTTCACCCGTGTAAGGGGTTCTCTCGCCTCTGTTCATGCAATTGCGTAATCGGGAGTGCAGGTAGACTTGAAGTATTACGCGAGCGGCAACCCCGTTTCGTTTGTCATCATACCTCGGCCGCCTACTTGATGCACTTACAAAGCCCGTTAGTTGCTGTACTTTGCTGTACTTACACATGCTTACATTTGTCTGCGTTTAACGGCTGTACCCTTGTTTATCTACCGTCTTTATCTTGCGAGCCACCGTTTGTCATCTCATTATGCCTGTCTTTGTATGCCTGTGTCTGGATCTGTAAGAATGTATCTATATATGTGGCTGTATGTGACGTGTTCTTCTGTAACGTGTCTGTATAGTGGAAGAATCCTGACAGACAGGAATTCGGAGTTAGGTCTCCGATACAGGAGCATCTCGCTGATTGCTTTTTGCTGGCGGGCAACAGCGTCCTCGTCCAAGTATTGCAGTTTGAATTCCACGTTAGGCAATAACACCTCGGGTAGAGGCCGCCATGCACTCCAGCGCGCGGACATAGCTGCCGCGCAGTCACAACGGATATTTTGGCGAAGCGAACGTGGATCCTTGCTGCATAACGCATTCCTGAGCGCATAGGTGCATACCGAGTCCTTTAATCTACGCAGCTCCCGCATCAGAGGAATATTTGCCAACACATCCAGCTCTGGCGCGCAACTATCTGCGGGCTATTGTTTGGGGGAGCAACTTTAGCCTCTGCGCCGTGGAATGCACGCAGCATCTCGTTTAATGCCCGCCCGCCTCCCATGCTTCCCTCGGTTATAATCTCTCGAATATCTCGCGTATACAGGTCCATGCACCTTACGAATCTAAAGCTGGTGTTTGTTCGAGTCGATGGAGCAATCTGTACGTTGGAACCATATGGAGAACGGTGGCGACGGCGACCAACAGCCCCAGGCAAATAAAAACGGTTTCCTATTTGGGCCAAGGAATGTTGCCCCTTACCGCATTGCCCGCTGTGCTTGGCGCCGTTGCACTTTACCCAACATTTTAGTCTTCGGCCAACGATGGTCTTGTGTATGTACAGCTTCTAGTCCATAGCAAGCCCATGCTGCTTGATGCAGCGCGCACTGAAACTTTGCGTAGCGGTGATGAAATTCATGCGCAGCTGCACTGGCTTCTGCAGAGCGGAACTGAAACGTATGTGCAGCGAATCCCGCGCGGTAGCCGTGTGGAGTGGCGGCAGGCGCGGTGGATAGCACGAGAGGTCACGTGAAGGTATTGTCGCGTGAGGAATCACTTTTTTTTTCTAGAGCATCACGTGATGAAAGTCAGGTGTTGCTCGTTGCATAAATGTAACCATGACACGTGAACTGTATCACATGATGGAAGTCAGGTGTTCCTCGTTGTATAAATGTAACCATGACGCGTGAGCAGTATCACGTGATACTCGTCGCACGAAAAAAAACATTAGCATCACGCGAAAGAATCACGTGATCGTATCGTCTCAATGCGGAAACTTCACGCGCTATCTCTCACCCCCTGACACCGCATTTACATCCCCCCATATTTACTACCCTTTTTACCACCAAATCTAGTACCATTTCCCCCATCCTCCCCCCCAAATCGTCTATGATTGCATTTGTGATTTTCGCTAACAAGGTCTCCATCAGCTTCTTAAACTATTGACATCGAAATCCCCCCATATTGTAACCCCAGAAATCCAGCAATATCCAGTATTGTTTGCTGTAAAACCAACTGTTCATTGCTTGCGCCAATAGCGCCAAAACCAGGGTTCATTTTGGTGAAATTTCGAGCCCAAACTTGTTTTTTTTACCATTCTCGGGCTCAATATACAGATTCTACAATCTACCCATTGTTTACTGGTTCTTGAATCTAAGGAATCTAGTGATTGAATGGGGTTTTCTCACGTAGTTTTAGAAAGCCACTATCCCAATGGTGAAGTGGCAAGATTGGAGACCCACGACTGCTCCTCCCAGAAGTTATCGTTGACCGTCAGATCGTACCGGTATATGAAGGACATCATGGGCAAGATCAACGACATGAAGCTCTTGGAGTTGAACTTGGTGATTGAGGAGCTTGAAGCCGATGAAGCCGATCATTTGGCCGGCTTGTACCAGATTACGAAATACTGCAACTTGAGCAAGCAGAACCTCCAGAGGTTCTCATTGACTTATAAGGCCGACAATAAGTGTGGCAATAATAATGCTGCCCGATTTGTGATCGTCACGAACTTGTTGAATCAATTAAATTGGGACTCGTGCAAAAGAGTCAATGTCACTTTGCACTTCAACTACCTTAATAACGACCCCCGCTTGGACTTGTTGCTGGAGCTTCCGGTGGTGTTGACCGTTCATGGAGAAGAATCCAGCGTACTGGTGTCCAAACAGGATGAACGGCTGCTCCTGCTCATTGAACTGACCTACTCCTACTTGGGAGGGTGTTTGTGATTGAATGAATTAAGGTTCATTAACTTGTGAAGGTTATGTTTATTCTTCAGGCACATTTAAGTAAAGGTTATGTTTGAGGATTGAAGGTTGTTGAAGGTTGTTGAAGGTTGTTGAAGGTTGTTGAAGGTTGTTGAAGGTTGTTGAAGGTTGTTGAAGGTTGTTGAAGGTTGTTGAAGGACGTTTAAAATTATCTGAGGCTTTTATAGGCTGTTTGATTTTGTTCTGTTGGTTAGAATGTGCTTTAATAAGGTTATGCTCAAGTCATGATCTGTATGCCGTGATTATTGCTGCTAAGCCCTATGATTATTCAAAGGTTATAGTACAGTCAAAGCTATTGAGCTAAAGTCGCATGCTAAAAGCTGTTTCACGTTGTTTCAGCTGTTTCAATTGCTACTTTCAAGGCTGGTGACAAGATTTATGTTTGAAGCAATGCTGCAATTGAAATCTCATGTTTTATGACTTGTTTGTTGTAAGGCTCTGCTGCAGTACAGTGTCATGTTTTAAGGGTATGTTTAGGACTGCTCATGACTGTTTCAAGGATTTAAGAGTGCTTAAATTCAAGTTGAATGCCTTTGGTTCCCGATGATTCATCAAAATATTCTGCTGTGAAGACTATGTTCCCGAGGCTGATCATTGTATCAGCTCATTCCTCAGCTTACTTCATATGTCTTACATTGCTGTTCAATCTTCAAGCTTACATTGCTTAATCTTGGGTTGCAACTCCAGTCTAATGTTCAGACTATTGCAGCTCCAGTCTTATGTTAGACAATTTGCAACACAAGTTAAAATTGCAAGCATATGTTTGTTTGGAGTCGATGTTGAAGTCATTGGTTAAGGCTTTCACGTTATGTCTTATGTTCAGGATCATGGTGTTTGTGCTGTTGGCTACTGTACGTCTTATCCACAGGAGCGTGGCAATTCTAACCAAGCTACATTGATAATGCATGAATCAAAAGCAACTATTACAATGTGGAACAAATGGTCCCTCTAGTATATGCAGGTGGCCTCTAGTCTATGCAGTATACAACACTAGCGCTCGTGTAAATGTGTGGGTTATATGCAGCACCATAATATTACCTGCACTCCCGCGCTATACTCTAGGTAAACAACGCCAAACTCTCCATCACCATTAGCTATGGAGAAGGACATCGTTCCAGGCGGTAAGTAGTATACAGGCCAATCCCCAGCTTCTAGACTAACATACAGGCACCGATCCGCACGTGCTAAGCTCAGCGCAATTGAAGTCCGTTTTGGACAAGCATAATGTGGAATACCCATCCGACGCCCGGAAACCAAAGTTGATCCGGTTATACAAGAAACACGTGGCAAAAGCCGATTCAGGAAGAAAGACAGACGGATTAGGAAAGTCCAGTGACCAATTAGGAAACGAGAACGACGAATCGGGAAACGAGACCGAATCGGGAAAGAACAAGGACCCTTTGGGAAACAGTATCGATCAATCGGGAAAGAGTATCGAACCAGCAAATAAATCCAATTCAGGAGGGAAAGTCAAGAAGCCGGAAAAAAAGAAAAAGCCCAAGAAAAAAGCGGATTCAAAGCTTGGTAATGTCAGTGTTGGTGAGATTAGTGGGGTTGAAGCAAGTGGCCTTTCTACGCCCTCCAAAGATCCTAACACCAGGAAAGAAACCTTTTTAAAGAACAGTGCAGCCAAAATTGCCGCCGAAAACACCAAACCCAAAGGCGAATCGCCCGGTCTAGGCCCCACGGCCACGGGTTCAGCTTCCAAGAAGAGGAAGTCCATGCTCCAGGATTTCGACCTCAAAGTCTCGGAAACTCCGTCCAAAGGCAACGTGTTTGAGGTGGATAGTGGCTCGGAGTCCGATTTTCTCTCTCCAAGTCTCAAGAGGCTCAAAACAGCGAAAGCTCAGGCTTCTGATCTGTCCACTCTTCATAATAGCTTTTCGGGGGTTTCTCAGGAGGCCCTGAGTGCAGGTCAAGAAGAGAAGTTGAAGGGAGAGGTTTCAGTCTCTGAAAAGGGAAAAGATTCTGAAAAGGAGCGGTTCAGATCCAGGGAAGGATTAGATCGGTCCAGATCCGAGGAGTCTTTCGAAAAGTCTGCCGAAAAGTCAGGGTCTAGATTGATAGACCCTGAAGCAGAGTCTGAACCTGGCTCTGGCTCTAGCTCTGGCTTTGAATCTGATTCCAGCGAATTCGATAGTGCTCTTTTGAAGTTGAAACAGACCCATGCTCCCGTGCATCAGTCCCCCCGGCCCACGAACGTGGAGCTCGCTAAGCTTTTTAATATCGACCCCAAAGCCATTAAACCCAAGCCCCGGTCGACCAGAAACATCACCCCCAGAAGACCCATCATCATCTCCGAGTCTCTTTTGGACCGCACCGACGAGCTTTCGGACGAAGATGTGCCCGAGAAGCGGGTCAGACCTGCACCCACAGAGTTCTACAATAACTCGGATCTTAGCGACGTCGAAGACGAATCGGTGAATTTGACTTTGGGGAAGGGCAGTGGCGATGAGAGTGAGAGTGAAAGCGGTGAAAATCAAAGCGGTGAAAGTGAAAGCGGTGAAAGTGAAAGTGAGAGTGAAAGTAAGAGTGAACACGTGGAAATTGGGAAAAAACCGAGTTTGAGAAAAGTAAGGGAAGAAACTGGGAGAAAGGCCAGTGACAGAAAGGTGAGTGGAAGAAAGGTGAGTGGTAGAAAAGAGAGAACCAAACAAACCTCCTCTAGTCTTTCTTCTAAAAGATTTTGGCCTGCGGTGGGTCGGTTCTTATTCTACCTCCTGGTGTGGCTCAGTTTGGTGGGCGTTTCGCTCTTTGCCTATTGGTACAGAGAACAGAGTTTCTACGTGGGCTACTGTGGGGCTGAAATCAATAAGAAAACCATCCCCCAGACCCCCGAAACACCCCAACTTTTGGTGCAGTTTGGAGAATACCTCGATGCAAACTTCAAGCCGCAATGCGTGGAGTGTCCTCAGCATGCCCGGTGTTTTCCCCGGCTCGAAATGGCTTGCTATGACGATTTCTACCGCCACACGCCCTGGTACTTCAGGATCTACCCCAGCCTCAACCCCCAGGCGCAATACTGCATTCCCGATACGAAAAAAGCAGAAAAAATCGAGATCATGATTGATGTGGCTCTCGACTTGCTCCGGGCTCGTAACGCCAACCGAGAATGTGGAAAAGCTCATCAAGACGATGTGGATGCCGGAATCGGCATCTCCGATTTGCACGATCTTTTGCTCTCCATGAAAGCTCCATACATCACGGAAGAAGAGTTCGAGGAATTATGGCAACGGTCCATTACTGAACTCGAAAAAGAACCAGAGATAATTGTAAGGCAAGTTACCCTTTTTTCAGCCCGTGCCCCGGCCTCGGCCCAAGCACAAGCTCCACAAAAACATATACTAACATACCAGGTCAGATTTACAGGTGGTCACCTTGGTCCCCGACCTCACACTAACCACTCTGCTCCAACGCAGAACCTCCAGGACAAGGTTCTTCGATCAACGGCCTTATCGCACCTCAGCCTCAAGTGTATGATGTCCAATACGTTGTTGGGGATAGCGGTGCGGTTCAAGAGAAGTTTGGCCATTTTTTTGGCTCTCATTATGTTTGCTGTGCTTGCCAATTACAAGTATAGCGAGTTTAAGTTGCAACAGGCGAGGGTGGAGACACTTTACGATGAGGTAATTCGTCGGTTGAAAAAACAAGCCAAGGCAGGTATGGAATCGTCCAATGTTCCGGCATATATCGGGTCCATTCACCTCCGGGACTTGATATTAAATTCCGAGAATAATCTCTCCAAGAAGATGAGGCTCTGGCAAGCCGTCAGCCGTAAAGTGGACCGGAACACCAATGTGCGGCACGAGTTGATCGAGATCCATGGTGAGGTCATGAAGGTATGGCAGTGGATATCAGTGTTGGATGAATAGACATCGTCGACAATCGCTAATTGTTGATTGAAGTTGTCACTAAAACTACAGCAGTTGATATCAAGTGTCAAGGTCTCAAGTATCAAGGTCTCAAGTATCAAGGTCTCAAGTATCAAGGTCTCAAGAAGTCTCAACCGAAGATACTTATTGAAGTTATTGGTGGTGATTTATACTTGATGTATGAAGTTGCTACTAATCCACTGGTCTTTAATTAACTTGTTTACTCACTTGTTCACTCATTTACAAGTTGTTGATTTGCTGCTCATATATGTTCATTGATGATCAATGGACGTGTTTTTTTGCAGAGCTCAGTTTACATTGTCTTGGTGGCTTGTTCTTACTTTTTGTCTTTGGTGGCTTGGTCAGTGTCAACCTATTGCGGTTCCATGACCACTGCAGTCTATGGTACTCCATGTTGTTACTGGGAGTTTTCTGTTTAAGGGTTTACCAGTTGGAATCCCGTCAATACCCATACCAAAGGTACCCATACAATAGGGACATCACGGAAAGTTTCTTCATAACGGAAAGGTTCCTTTCTTGTTTCTTATAATATGGCAAAATATGCTTGATTAGAGAGATTTGATGGTTTGTCCTTGTCTCAGCAAGAACCTCAGCAAAGCAGAATTATGGAACAGTGTGAGTCAGCACCTGTTCATCCAGTGACTTTGGTGACAATAGTGGGGATTCCTTGGAAAGCTATTAAAGGGCTGTTAAAGCGTGTTACTCTGGAAAGCAGGAGCATCATTTATCTCTCTGGTCAGGTGATCCTCTAAGGTCTTTTTAGGTCTTTTTAGGTCTTCAGAAAGGAAATGCAACAGATCATTCACCTACTAGTCAACAGAGATCTACCAGAACACTCTTTGATGGGTGAATGTGTCTGGTTTACGAGCTTGCCGGAATCACATTGCTGGATTGAACCCAACTGGTGAGCAGCACACTATTGGTTGATACTTCCATCTTCCACTTTGCAATCCATGACGACAACAAGTTGAGCAATTAGCGACTTGATGACAATGACACACGACTCATGAATCGATGACAATGACTCATGACTCATGAATGGATGACTCAATGGCTTATACGTCTACATGCCTTACTTAGACGATGAGTATTCCCGAGCAGATGTGTCTAGAATTATAAGGTTTCATTCTTCGAAAGAACAAACTGTGTCTGAGGTCAACATCGAGAAGAAATTGGACTTGGCTATTGTGGGAGATCTATTCATAGTGCCCAGATTAGCTTATTTGTCCCTCTTTTCCAACAACGAAAGCCTTGTGGAAAAAAATTCTCAAATCGATTGAGTCAACGAGTGAGATAAACCTCATAAAGTGTCTCCTTTCGTCATCAATCGAACTCGATATCATTCATGTGGCAGGAGTTTGTCCAGATCAATTCCACTTCTTGAGAAGGTCCAATTTCACGGTATTGCACACCTTACTATTTTCCTCCGAATTTACCATCCATACGCTACAAAGGATCGTGATGGTGATGATGGAGGTGATTCCCAAGTTTTAAATGCAGATCTACTTCAGATGACATACCAACTAGGATTTCACAGAGAGCCAGATGAAACTCAATGACTCATGAATTGATGAATTGATGACTGATGGAGCTGTTCACTGTTGTCCCCTGTGATTCACTTTATCTGGCAGTGTACCATTGGAAGACTACCTAGATGCCCATTTTCACTATTGGTTCATTGTTCATACCAACTTTATACCATTGACTTACTTGTTTACTGATCCTTTACTTGTTCTTGTTGTTGTTCATTCTAGTTCTAGTTCTAGTTCTAGTTCTAGTTCTAGTTCTAGTTCTAGTTCTAGTTCTAGTTCTAGTTCCAGTTTCAGTTCCAGTTCCAGTTCCAGTTCCAGTTCTTGTTGTTCTTTTTTACTATCTGATGAACCTCCATAACCCATACTTCTTCCTATTAACTCATCTCTCTCTCTCTCTCTTAAGATTCAATCTCCAACTTGGAGACTGCATCTTGAAGCTCATTGTCATCATCATCACCAGCCAAGCCACTCTCAAAGATCTCCCGGCCCGTCATCTTGCCATTATGCATCTTGGCAAAGCGCTCCTTATCCTTCTGGTCAATCTGCATTTCTTCCCGGAACGCCTTGCGCCAGGCCCGGAACGATTCGGGCGTGACCTTGGTACCATGGAACTTCTGCTGCTCCTGCTTCTCCTTAGCCAAGAGCTCGTCGTCGTAGACTTTTTGTGCAGCGTCCACTTTGTGCTGAAAAAGAGCCTCGGCTTCGTCCTTGAGGAGGGCGGCTAGCGAGAATACACAGGGAATACCGATATTGAGCTGAGCCTCGTCGTTGAGCTTCAGCAAAAGCGACGCCAAATCTGCCTTGTCAAAGTCAATGGATTCCGCCAAACTCACATACTTAGAGTTATCAGCTTCATCATCCAGATCATCAGCTTCCTCTTCTGCCTCCATTTCCACCACCTCGAGCCCGAGTTTGGGCACTTCCTCTGGGTACATGTCGGGGTAGCGGACATCTAGAAGAAGAGCATGAGACCGGTCTGACACGGTGTCGAGTTTGGTGTAGATGGAGAAGTGCGATTCCGATAAAACATTGAGCTCATCGGGGTAGATGGAGCGGAGCACCTCGATCTCCTGCTCTTGTTCTTCCTTGTAGTCCATGGTGTAGGATGTATGGGGAAGAAGGTGAGATATGTTTTTCAGCGTGCGCGGCTCAAACCGTGTGTAATGGAAATTTATTTTTGATCCAGCGGCGTGCGCGACTCAAAAGATCTTTAGTTTATGTTCATTGATATAGTTTTAGTTGTGTTAAACCTGAGACCTATCATAATATTTTATATATTTGGGTATATATATTGTTTCAAATCTTGGTTCCAAGTACTATACTATGCTATTACCACTACTGACTATAATATTACTACTACTGACTATAATATTACCACTACTGACTATAATATTACTACTACTGACTATAATATTACCACTACTGACTATAATATTACTACTACTGACTATAATATTACCACTACTGACTATAATATTACTACTACTGACTATAATATTACCACTACTGACTATAATATTACTACTACTGACTATAATATTACCACTACTGACTATAATATTACTACTACTGACTATAATATTACCACTACTGACTATAATATTACTACTACTGACTATAATATTACCACTACTGACTATAATATTACTACTACTGACTATAATATTACCACTACTGACTATAATATTACTACTACTGACTATAATATTACCACCACTGACTATACTATTACTACTAGTGTAATACTATTATTACTAGTGTTAGACTCCGGTTACGTCAGGTACTCTAATTACTATGTTCATTCGCCGATGATTCTCCCTTGGAGGAATCTGAGGTGTTTATATACAGTGTTTTTCAAAACGATTCAAACCAGTGCGACAGAATGATTCAAACTAGCGCGACAGAATGTTTCGAACCACACTAGCAAAATTAAATAAACCAATTATTCAAANTACAGTGTTTTTCAAAACGATTCAAACCAGTGCGACAGAATGATTCAAACTAGCGCGACAGAATGTTTCGAACCACACTAGCAAAATTAAATAAACCAATTATTCAAAAAGTTTCGTACCCTTTCGCACAGTCTTTCAAACCAATTTTACAAAACTAATACACTTATTACACTACACTAGTTCAAA
>NLAO01002196.1:0-19655 GCA_002370835.1 Metschnikowia continentalis | reverse complement strand
CTCGCACCTCGTCTAAGACTTTGGTCTTGTAAGGTACAACTTACATATCCCTGTATATCAATACATATACTAAAACGATAAGTTGAAAGCAAAAAAAATTCACAGAACACCTGACTCATTCAAATTTCCCCACAAACCCACGAAAGAAAAAATTGATACCGTTTAAAATTACCATTTGAAGATATGGACCTGGTGATTATGATGTTTTGAAATGAAATATTCTCAACAATACCCACGATAATATAACTCGCTTATCCCGATCATGGTGACATTTACGATAATTCATTAGTCAGACACCGGATACGAGAAGCCGGCCTACCCTAAAAGACACCAATGTACTGGTCCGAAGGGACTTCTTACATTTCTTTTTGTCACCAGCACATGGGCAAAATTTACGCTACCATGGGTCTTTTTTTGTAAAAGTCAATGACACGTTTATGCCGCTAGCCGGAATGTACCGTGGAAAACGGCATGCTGATTTGAGCTTGTTCACTTATGGAGACCCATCAGTCACCGCTGCTGAATTTACCGTTCAAGGAAGCCTCATTTATACTGACCAGAAACCCAGCCCAGGTTATGTGGGATTTCATAGTGATGGATTTGCGTTCGGCCCGGAAATGCCTCCCAATGCATTAAAAATTGATGAACATGGAAAAGTTATGAATGGCGAATTTCTCTCTTGCGACTTATTTGAAACCCCAGAAACCAGGGAAGTGCCATCAATTCTTTAAAATTGTATTGATAGCAATATCTTTATCTTTCCTTATAAGAGAGAAACCAAGTCTGCTATGAGACATGTACCCACTGGCTCTCCCTGGTGTTTCTTTGCATATTTAGGTACCACCATGGTGCCACTTTCTGGAAGTTCTATCCCCTTATCCCAAAACAAGGTTTTTTTTTTTGCTATACTTTCTGTAACCCACAGCCGATTTCATTCTATATGATGACTACGCCTTCCAAATCAATTCATTGACTATGACCTTTGCAGGGTTTGACAAAAAGGCATTTGTCTACGGTCTCAATGTGCCTGCGACCAAATTGACCTTGGATCTTGAATACAGAGTACGAAACATGCAGTTCTAATCGTACAGGGGAATTTTTAACATGCACGTAATTACAACCAGCAAGAAGTATCCTTCTTGTTTCGAGGTGAAGATTTGCATTTTACCATACAAATTGGAGAGCAGGCCTGCGGTCAACCCTTTGACTTTGACTGAGGTGCTGAATTCTTCATATATGATTCCCGAAATACCCCAAGGTTTCTATGCAACAATGAGAGGCACGTTGGTACCCCTATCTAGAGTCGGTTACGATGATTTGGGTGTGATGTTGAACGTCTTGGGCCATGGGATTTTATTGGTTAATCTGGTTGAGTTTGCTCTACAAGACAACTTTGCAATAACTGGTAACAATCTGTACTTGGAATATGCGAAAATGTACGATGGCTTACTTGCCTTTGGGTCTAATCTTCTTCCGACAAGCTGGGTCATGGATAGTCAGAGGAAGATTTTTAATCACAACTTTAGGTCATGCAGGTTACCCGGAAGCACAATTCATACGATTTCCTATGGCGAATCTCATATTCTGTTTGACTATTTTTTTCTGGTGGATATTGTTAGATCCGCCATAGGCAGGACCCTGCCTATGAAGGTATTATGAAGCCTCTCAGTCCGATTGTTACAATTGTGATACGGCGTTTGGGCATCTATGCACGAAGTGCTCCGAAGGCTCCTTGCGAATATTCCAGACCACACACAATCCTTACCATTGTTCTGGTGGAGAGTTTTTCGGTGACGCGTTTCTCTTAAACCGCTTCGGTTCCTCTCATTGAGGAACCATAAACGAATTTAAGAAGTTAGGCATAGATGTATTAAAGAACATAACAGATATCTATCTCTTGCCATACCGCAAAAAGCTGGTACTAGCCCTGACTGTGTACAGAAAGTCGAATAAGTGATGTTTCTGATTCTGGTGTCTATTTCAAATACCTGATACGAATCTAAGTGCTGCTTTATTGCTATATTCACTGAATAAAGGGTTAGATAAAGTTCCATAGTCTAAGCCCATATATTCCTTGAGATATGTCTACATTGCGGAATGGTCATGACCGAGGGACAATAAGATTACATTCGGCAGCAGTTAAAGCTCTAATGTTCTTTTCTAATTGGGAATTCCGAAAGTAATTGCGACAATACACGATTACTCGTGTTGAACAATAGATTGATTACTTATGTAAAACAAAGTATTTTAGTCGATTAGGAGAATTATCAATAATAAAGATTTTCCTACTTCCTTGAAACTTCGCTGATTAATATAGGATTGGTGTTCATCATAATAACATAATATATTTGATGCAGTATAACGTTAAGTGCTGCTGATAAAGCAGTGTAAAGTGTAATTTACATCCCCTTGTCGTATTTGCACGCCATTGTCCGCTTTGAATATAAAAGGGCCCTTTTCCTCCCGCTATTAAAGCTCCGAAATTGGTTTTTAAAACATTCTAGAATACAATAAATATTCCTCAAAATTGAACCTAGTGTTTCCCGATTGACGATTTTTACTGAGAAGAAATAAATAAATACCGCATCCAAAAAAAGACATACACGGTTTTAAAAGAGAGATCGGGAACACCATTGTACAGAAAACCTGCATGTAAAGAATCAATACAAGTCCTCAGTAAACATCACTACCTCTACACTAATTATTGGTGGTTCTATATTTTAGGGAGACATCTTGGTATGTCCTCCTTTTGGGGTGATATATATATTTTTGGTGGTATAGAATAGCGGGAGCTTATCCTTTTATATTGGGGTGAGCCTTCACACGACCTCAGTCACGTAATTGACCGCGGTCTTAAAAGGGAAACATGGAGCCGCGGCTTCTGTTTCTCAACACTGCATGTATATACAGTGTTTTTCAAAACCATTCAAACCAGCGCGACAGAATGGTTCAAATCAGCACGGCAAAACGATTCAAATCAGCACGGCAAAATGTTTCAAACCAGCGCAACAAAATGTTTCAAACCAACTTTCATTAGAATTCAATATTCTGAAACCTTAAATCTGGAAAATTGCCTCAAATATACTACATTTGGGAGTCTTGCAGTACCAATCAAGGTTCAAAACAGACGGAACTCAATTAGTTTCCTTGTTATCCTGTATACAAAATCTTGTAAGAGATGTAGGAAACTTTTTGAATTATTGGTTTGTTTGATTTTGCTAGTATGGTTTGAACCATTTTGTCTTGTTGGTTCGAAACATTTTGCCGCGCTGGTTTGAATAGTTTTGAAGATCACTGTACTAGCAAAATTAAATAAACAAACCAATATACACATAACCCCCAACAAGTTGTTGTATACAGGATAGCAAGGAAACCAGTTAAGTTCCGTCCGTTTTTCACCCTTGATTAATACTACAAGACTTTTGTCCCAAATGTAGTATCATATGAAGCAATCCTTTAGATTTAAGATTTCAGAATATTGAATTCTAATGAAAGTTCATGTGAAAGTTCGTGTGAAACATTACGCCATTTGGTTTGAAAGACTGCGAAGTGTTGGAACATGAGGAATCAGTACATCTCTGATGTACTGCATGTTACATGTGACTGCATGTAAGCAGGACAGATGAAACAGTGATATGCAAGAATAGACGTAGAGTGGACGACGTCCCACGGAAAAGGGAGCGGGCGGGAACTGAAAAGAAGGGGATAGAATAAGAGACAATGTTGAGTTGAGTATAGCTTAAAAGGAAATCGTTCCAGTTTATGCGTTAGTAGATGACAAAATACAACATGAAGGGGGTACGAAACTTTTTTGTCGCGCTGGTTTGAAACTTTTTGTCTTCTTGGTTCGAAACATTCTGTCGCGCTAGTTTGAATAGTTTTAAAAAACACTGTAAATCATGTCATATTGATAAATTGTTTTTGTATTGTTTCAGAGACAATGCAAGAGTTTGAACAATATTTGTTTTGATGCGTTCCAATGTTTATTGGCAGTCACGTATAAAGCCGTGCTTTTTCTTGTGATGATTTGTTTGAAAAAGTCACATGAACTTTCTTCACATCATCCTTGCCTCGGTTGTCGCTACTGTTGTGTGGGCAGACACTGTAGGCTTATTTGCAAAAGTCAACAGCACCTATTTCCCATTCTCCAGCCACCCTTATTCTTTTAATGGGACTATAATAAATTATTTGGTATTTCAAGATAGCCCTGTTGATCCCATTAAGTTCACTTTCAAAAGCGAACACATTATCACAAATGAGACGTCTATCCCGGGCAAAGTAGGGTTTGATGATGAGATTTTGGCGGTTGGTCCTGCTAACGAAGCGATTAAATGGAAGTTCGTTAATGAATCCAGGGTTTTAGATGCTCTCTTTCACTCGTGTCAATTTCCAAACGAAGTTGAGCATTATCTTTATAAGGAGGCATTGTCAGAAATTTGTTTCGAGGTGGAGGTTCACCTCTTACCTCTAGAAAAAGAAATTGTATCTTCGACGAACAACGGTCTGGAGAAAAATCACACAACCGAGCCTGAGCATCATCTTGAAGGAGCATTTTTAAAACCGCAATATACTACCAACAATACTTCTGACTATTCAAGCAAGACAATCTCAGAAGATAAAAGCTCTAATCATACCACAAACCAAACATTAGTGGATGATGGTGCCAAAATGAAATTTGACAAAGAGCCAAAGACCGATGGTCAATCCAACTATAAGTCTGAAGAAGAGGAATCAAGAGCTAATGATGAGATCAGTTCTGAGGGTGTTGGAGATGAAGAAAAATCTGACCTTTTAGGTACGATTGATCATATCGATCTTGACAATGATGGTGACTCTTATAGTCCTGATGATCCTGCTGATCGTGAAAACAAAACAGCCCAAAGCGAATTGTCACATGAAAAGGATGATTTCAATTTTGACGTTTCTGACATCCATGAGACTATTTCAAGCGAAGAAATCAATCTTGAAGAATCAAATCACTCTGTTGGAACACTTGTACATGAGAATAGTGAAACTGTTCAACCTGAGTCTAAAAGTAACCGAAGTGAAAAAGAATTCGGATGGGTGGACTCTCTGTCGTTGTCTCAGAAGAATGAATTAAACAAGAGCTCGAAAATTGTCGTTTTGCCGAACATGCGGTCTGAACAAAGAAACTTTGTTGCGGTTGCTAGCGTATCGTATCATGCTCCTGAGCCCCATGTCGCTAATTATACCTCGACCAAGATTTCAGGTCATCCCTCTGCCTCCAAAAGTTTGGACATTAATGGAGTATCTTTGACTCCAAGAAACATATCTTCCACTCCAAGAAACATATCTTCCACTTCAAAAGTTATGCCTTCCAGCTCAAAAAAAAAGTCTCCCACTTTAACTAGAGCGTTTATGACTTCACGTATAGGGGGATTTAATTCAAATGAAACATTTTCCACTGCTACCATCTGCACCAAATGTGAGAATGCTTCGGTCATCACTACGTGGAAAACCTATACCGATTATACCACTTACTGCCCGGAAGAGACTACGGTGACCATCACTCTTTGTGAGGGAAAGTGCGTTCCATCTACAGTCACCGTTAGTACTGCTACTACCTTGACAGTAACCGGCGTTTGTATTGTTGCAGATACAACCACGGTTCAAGACACTGCAACTAAACACATTTCAGTTGTTGCGAAAGGCTTGTCCAGTATCGGAAGCCCTAGAAAGACCAAGGTGAAAAACTCCTTTCTCAAACCAACCCAGGTACATTCCTCTAAGCTAAACCAGAAGGAATACTTTAGACCAGACGAGGGCCAAATTTCTAAGTTAGCCCAATCGCAAACTTCGAAACCAATGAAGGCAGATACCCTCAAGCCAACTCATGCAAACAAACCCAAGCCAAAAACTGACTATAACAGTGGCGAGCAAACCACTCAGAGTGTCAGCAAAGCTATTCCCAAGCCAATAATTTCTTCACTCATTAACTCAGCTTCCAAGAATGCCATTGGGGTATGTATTCTCGGATTCTCTATTTTGTTGTGATAGTCAAGTGACTTAATTTTTTTTATGCCACTGCAGAATACCTTCAGCTTTCACCATATTCATAAGTGATCGACCAGAAATCAACTAATCGTCTTCTAATATCAATAATATCAATAAAGTTAATATTTCGTACCCCTCTAAGTTATTAATAGGGAATAAAACCACCCAGAGAAAGATTACCTTGTTCAATCTAGCACTATTTTGAAAGACTATACAAGTCTGATATCTTCTGGATCTAACATGGCTGAGCCCGGTCAAGAGAGGTATTATTAGGACCGGAGGTAGGGTTCGAAACTAAATATCGTTGTAAGCGATCGCAATCATGGAATCTTCAATCGAAGAACATCCTATAGTCTAGGCTCTATTTTAAATTTGGGTGTTCAGAAGTTGGTCGTCGCGCTTTACTGTGCACGTGACGTGTAACCTCTCGACGCGACTTGTATTTATACAAATAGTTCCCATTCTTCACCCTCAAAAAATACTAAACACCATGAAATAATAAACAGAAGTTATTTTATTCTCATCTAGAGATACAGAGAGATGAACAGACAAACATTTTGATTAATGCAAACTCTAATAACGAGATCGAAAATATTGTGAGCAGCCAATACCACCACAACTACGGTATATAAACGTCGGATCAATCAATTCTTCCCATGCACTAAGGGAGAAGGACAGAATCCAAAAATCATGGATGTTTTTGATATAAACGAACTTATAACGAAATGAGGCAATGATGGAACTCTTGGGACAGGCTCCATAGCTTGTCTTACCAAAAAAAACCTTACTGTACATCTTTTCTTGGCCTCTCTGCATGGAGACAACGTGCAATATAGACTAAGATTTGGGATAAAAACTTGCAGAATTCTTGCACAGTGCATTGTGAAACTTATATTAACAGGACACATCCCTAAGAAAGGTGTGGCTTCACATGGAAAGCTAGTCAAACTGAGGTGGCCGATTGAGGCCTGTGCGATTCGTGAAATGTCACCTGTCATTGTTATGGAAATAGGGGATGACCGAATGACTGCTTCGACAAGAATTCGTGACGCAAATTCCTTTGTTTCTATAAATTATGCTATTCGTCTGTCTTCAGGAGTATCTAGAATTGTCATGAAGCTAATTCAATTAATATTTGCATCCATTGTTGCTGCTACTACATGGGAAGAACCAACTTTACCATATGCCTTCTTTGCAAAAGTTAATGACACGTATAAACCGCTTTCCGGAGTTTATCTTGGAGAACGGCTTGGACGTATGAACATGTTTGTCTATGGAGACCCACTCGGCACCCCTGTGGAGTTTCGTTTACAAGATCACTATGCTTATATTCCAAAAAGAAAGAACTGGCACTTTGTGGGATTCTCATCAGACGAATTTGTGTTTGGTGCTAAAGCTCCTCTCAGTTACTTAAATTTGAATAGAAGAGGGAAGGTTCGTTGCGGGCCGTTTTACGCTTGTGATTTGATTGGTGGCCCGGGACGTGGGATTATGCTCGGAGGTGAAGCCAAAGAAGCGAAATATTGTTCGGAAGTGGAGATATACATCTTGCTTTACAATAGAGAAACCAAGTCTGCTATTCATCCTAACTTCGAGCGAATATATCCGTTGAGTAAACCATGCGACTTTCACTATGAAGGCGAACATGAACGAGAAGCTCTTAAAGACTTTTTGCGTCGCTTTGACGGTGACTGTGACATTTACATTAATGGGCAACTTCAGCCGAAGGAGGCAAAGGTGTGACCAAGTCACGTGGCGTACTTAAATTCGTTTCCAACCAATTGATGAAAACTACTGTTCCTTATTTGAGCATGGCTGGGATCAATAGAAGCTGATAAAGTTTATGAAAGAAATGAAACTGAATTTCGGAAGTGGCCAAAATGTCTAGCAGTCTGTATTGGTGAGGCTGACGCAGGAAAAATGCATGAATCAGGTCATGGCCATTGAATCTTTGATATTGTTCAGAATTAATGCGTGACCCAAGAAAACACCTTAAAACAAGTCGTTTCATAGGAACATTGGAAAAAGAAGCATAAGTCATCATGAATCCAACCCAATTGATAGTGGTTTCGTTTCTTACTGTTACCGTGTGGGCGATGCTTCCATGGGTCTTCTTCGCAAAAGTCAATGACACCTTTTTGCCCCTCTCTGGAATGTATCTTGGAAAACAACATGAACATATGAGCATGTTTACGTATGGAGATCTGTTAGGCACCCCCGTCGAGTTCCTCTTTATGGAACAGGAGGCTTTTACCAGGCACGCTGACTACTGGCAGGCTGTGGGGTTTGATAAGGGTGAATTGGTGTTTGGACCCACAATCCCTCGTACTCCTTTGAATTTCGATCTAAAGTGGAAGCTTCGCGCAGATCTCTTTTACTCGTGTGCTTCAGAGAGAGGCCCAGCATATTTAATTTATCACGAAATCCCAAAAACGGGATATAAGTATTGTTTCAAGGTGGACATCTACTTTTTGCCTTACGATACAGAAACAAAAACCATTATTCCGCCTGTAACGCCGTCTCAGATTGGTAAAAATTTAACTGACGAAATGGAGCCTACGCGTGGGTTTAAATTGCCATGTAAAATTTACTATTCAGGGGAATTGGAGGATTTTGAGGATTACTTGGAAAGCTATGATGGTGGATGTGACATGTACATCAATGGTCAGCTTGTATACAAGAGAGGTGTACTGATTTGATCACCTAGTCCGATGCAGAAAATATAGCAATTCTTAGTGAAATATTAATTACTTGGATCTTTAATTGATGAGGTTCAGGATTGTTCATTGTAAATAATAACCTGAGTTATTAAAAGGTGGTACCTTTTACGTGAAAGACTTCGGTAACTTCCTGCACCTGTATGTTTCATGTATGAAGATCTGAATCACTAATTTTGCAGCCAATTCCGATGAAGTAAACTAGCATAATTGCCTTGTTGAACGCTCTACTAAGTACTAAAATAAATGCGTTTGCAAAACTTAATGTACCGCATGCAAGTACTTTGAAGCCCTCTTCATTTCAACTTATGTTTTAGTATATACATTGATATACAGGAATATGTAAGTTGTACCTTACAAGACCAAGGTCTTAGACGAGGTGCGAGATGGGTGGAAAGTGTTGAAACGCGCGACATGTGACTGATGAACTTAAGAGACTAGTACATGTGCGAGTACGGCATGTTCATGCCAAGCTATCCAGATGAAACAATGTTGGGGTATTGTTGGAGAAGAGACAAAGGTAGAGCCAAGGCTCTATGGGATTTCGTCTAGCTCTCGTCTAACTCTCTTCTAACTCTGAGCATTGTCTTGGAGAAGACAATGTAGATGAGAGAGATTGACGAAGGAGAGAGACCATTTAGGAGTTCCCAGGACTAACTATATAAAGCAAGGATCCTGCTCAGTGTTGAGGGGCATCAATTGTGAAAAACGGAGATCAGGAACTCACTATTTTACATAGCAATAGAGTTATAAGACAGATGACAAAACTGATTACCCAAGTTACGCAATTGAGAGAATTATTGCAGTCCAACTATATAACGGTTCCTGTATACCAATTGGTATATGGTAACATTCAAAATGTTGAACATGTAAGATGTGCGAACTGTTGAACTTGAGGAACAAGTTCACCTACGGGTACTGCAGGTTCCCGTTACGGCATACAGATGAAGCAATGATTGGTATTGTCCTCGAGAGAGACACGGCTGCAGTGGACTGCTTGAGGACACGTGTCTAACACTTGTCCAATATTGGCCATTGTTCTGGAGAAGACAATGGGCTGAGTGGGTTAGGGCTGGAGTCCCAGACCTGACTATATATAGAGAGAGTCCCGCTCAGGTTTGAACGGTATCAATTGGAACAACAAGTCAAGGACATTCTAGTTTAATATAGATAAAGATAAAATGGAAACTACAGAAATGGTTACTGAAGTACCAAATTTAAGACGCTAGTTGAAACTTAACGTGATAACTATTCCAGATTATGGGAATGTATGTAACAATTCCAACACGAACTCGTGTATGAAGGTGATGTTGTACATGCAGTACACGACGGGTGAGTGAACAGCATTGTCACCGGGACGTGTTGTCAGGAAGAGTCAGGTTTGACCTAAGACAATGTAGTAACAATTCCGATGCAGGGGGAAGGAGTCCAAGTAGAGGGGATCCCGCTCTTGGTTGAGCGGTATCATCATAGACCAGAATATTACGGAACTTCCAGCACAGATCAGTAACACTTCCCAAGAATCATCAATGACTACTACAGTCCAAAGCTCATGGAATTATTAGCCAACAATGACATAACTATTCCTAGCTACGACAGCGTTTGCTATAACGCTCAACAGTTTTCACCCGCCATGAACCTACACATAGTACATCTCTGGTCTGCATACAATACACCTAAGAAGTACCTTGACTCCGTATGTTGACAGGTACCCTCACCTAGGCGATGAAGCTCGTACATGCTCACTGCCAACATATGCAGTGACGTCAAGAAAGGACTGGTCATAACTCTTGGATATACTATTAGGACCAACCGACTTCAATTTCTCCAAAAGACATTCTTTCATATTGACATTAAAAAGTTCGTATGTATATTTTAATTTCAAAAATATACGTAGACTTTTGAATTTGGATTATTTTTATTACTATGTAAATAATGTTAATTCTGTCCACTAATTCTGACCCACTAATTCTGACCCACTAATCCTAACCCCAAATCGTCTCGTTTGTACCAGATATTGAATGTGGGCACATGCTTCGTTACTTCTTCCGGAGTCATTAAGTATAACTCAGCAGATTCACATGATATAGCGGTGAAGTTGGGACTGTTGTCTCGCAACTTGGCCTCGACTTTATTTAGTTTATAAAAACAGCTCGTGGTGTTAAAATTGGTGATACGGAAATCTTTGTCCAATTTGAGTTGGATCGGAATGACCTTGTCCTTTCTTCCAAGCCCCATCAAGCTACCCGCCCTGCCAAAGTATTCTATATCATCACCATGGCCAGTGAATGCTATTTCATCTTTCAACGTGAATACGGGAACGGTAAGTGATGAATTTCTATTGGGGGTAAGGAGGATTTGGTCTCCCATCTTCTGGCCCCTGAGTTCCTTAAAGTCACCTTTGATCTTGGCATAAAGGATTCGGTCATTATCTGCCCAAACAAGACCGGCAAAAAGGATCAATATCCAGAAATACCTCATATAGTGTTGTAGCATGTATAGAGTGGTGTATAAAAATATAGAGTTATAGAGTTATAGAGTTATAAAGTTATAAAGTTATAGAGTAGTATAGAGTTATAAAGTTATAGAGTAGTATAGAGTTATAAAGTTATAGAGTAGTATAGAGTTATAAAGTTATAGAGTAGTATAGAGTGTTTAGGAATGGTTGGAAAAATATATAGGAGTCTGGCTGGATGCGTGACGCTTGCTTATGGACAGAAGAAGCGACAAACATGACCCGGTACATCACGTTTCCTGCGTAGTGCCGGACTTATATGGTACCAGTAGTATATTTCAGTACATCAGTCAATTCAGTATCCCAGAAAATCAATCAAATCAGTGTATCCTAGTATATTAATATGAAGTGGTATATCCTGGTATGCCTCAGAATATCCTGGTACACTTAGTATAACCAGTAAACAGTGACCAATTACTAGTACTCAGTCACAGTTCTGCCTAACCTAAATAAAGTAGTAAATCCTATTAAAACCATGTACCTTCACAGTAGTAACCTAGTATATCTACTTTAAGTCTGTACGAATATTAGTCTAGTGTAGCCTAGGAATCTAGTATAAACCGTATACTAGGCGAGCTCAGTAGAGCTCTGTATAATCTGGTATACCCTAGAATAACTTTATAACTCTAACTCTATACCTGTTAGATCCGCCATAGGCAGGACCCTGCCTATGAAGGTATTATGAAGCCTCTCAGTCCGATTGTTACAATGGTGATACGGCGTTTGGCCATCTATGCACGAAGTGCTCCGATGGCTCCTTTCGAACATTCCAGAAACAATACTTCTATTGTTCTGGTGGAGAGTTTTCCGGTAACACGTTTCTCTCAAAGTTATATAAGCCACCTCGGTTCCTCTCTTGAGGAACCATCAACGAATATAAGAAGCTAGGCATTAATGTATTAAAGAACATAAAAATACCCTAGAAAAACTTTAAAACTCTAACTCTATACCCTAGAATAACTCTAAAACCAAGTACAACTCAGTATAACTCAGTGCAACTTAAGTAGCTGTAAGCTAACTTAAACTATATAACTTTATATAGCTTTGTATAGCTCTGTGTATCTCAGTATAACCTAATTTAACTCAGTGTAATGTGATTAGCAGAACCAAGCATTAGTCTACACAACTCTATATTCCTCTGCATATCCTATCAAGTACTACCTCTTTACTACCTTAATATCACCTCTTCACTACCTTAATACAACCTTAGTACTACCTTAGTACTACCTCTGTACTGCCCTAGCTTCAGTGGAATAGTATTAGAAAAGTAGCGAAGAAGTACTAGTACTAACAGAGCAGTCAGTGTAAGTCATAGAGTACGGTAGAGTATATACTGGTAGTCTTTATAGTTTCAACAGTGAAGGGTAATAGTAAAGGACTAGCAGTACAGTATAATAGAGTTTAGTGGAGTATAGTGGAGTAGTCCCATGGTATGGTAAGTAGAGTGAAGGGCTAGTAGTATAGCACTATAGTTTAGCACTGTAGAGTACTACTCTGGAGTAGTACTATGGAGTACTTCAATAAAGCAGAGTAGTACTAATAGAGTACATTGTTATATTACTATCAGTAGAGTCCTTCTGGTAAAGTAGTATAGTATGGCAGCTTGTGTTATATTCCAATCTCTGATCCCCTTGTTCTTTGTACCAATGCCTTAAGCAATTAGTGAAGTCATACTAAGCATCTGGCTATAAAGCTCCACTATCATCTACAATTGATTTGATGGATTGTTATGTTTTTTTTGTGAACCGGTCATTCCAGTCAATCTCCATGTTCTATTACCGTATTCTCTTACTGTACAGTAGTAGTTCGCTAGGAACAAGCGTCTGATAATATTGCCACGCCAAGCTAGTAAGTGGCGTCAAATTCCTGCTCATATTTGCATAAAAGTTTCCGATGATTTCAGAGGCAGTAGTAGCAATACTGAAGATCAATATCAAGTAAGAAGATTTCATGGTAATGGTTTTCCATAGCAAATCCCCGTTATTTATAACATTTAATGAATGACCTATTGTCTTCAAATAAAAAAATGAAAAAGCATGTGACATGTGCCATTCCTGCGCATAATATAAATTACTTTTAAATTAGATGAATCTTTTAATAGGACCCACAATAGTTTTTCTTGACTCTTCAACAATAGAATTAATCCTTTTTGCTTAAAAGAGCACTTTAAAGCTCGGTCTTTCACCTTTTTGACTTTAGTACAGCTTTAGGGATCTATAGTAATGTTTTCAATCTATGTTTTAGTGTATATTAATGTACAGGGATATGTAAATTGTGCCTTACAAGACCAAAGATCTACATGAGTTGTGAGGCGGGTGAAAACCCTTAAACCGCCATGAAGAGAATCAGTTCAAGTTATCAGTAAACAATATCTAGACTAATTATTATTGGTGGGTCTGGTGTCGGGATACATCTTGGTATGTCCTCCCTCAGTTGATATATTTTTGGTGGTGTTATAAAATAGCGGGTGCTTGTCCTTTTATATTGGAAAGAGCCTTCCCATGACCAAAGTCACGTGAGTGGCTGCGGTGCTAGAGAGATAGCAAGAGCTGTTTTCTCAACATAGGTTTTAGAAGTGATTAAATTTGTATCGTCAGAATTATCAGTACCTTTAGTGATCTAAAATATCAATGTTTCCATTCCTTTGGCTCTTATTCGACTTGTATGACTGAGTGTCCTTTTATGATAGAGTGGACTTTTAATTATATGTCACGTGATGTGGCGCATTTAATTCCCTATTTGGGTAAGATGCACTCACAGCGTTTGGTTCAACTTTGGTTCTACTTGAAGCATTGTACTAGTTCTGTACTTGAAGCATTATAGTAGTTCTGTATTTGAGGTATTATTTATACAACCAAAATCACTCATACTGATATTTCAACCACCCAAAGTTATTAGGGTAATTACAATATTGGATACGATGCAGGAAAACTGATGATTTGGTTAAAATACTACCACTTACTTGGCCAAGCTCCATAAATTGTCACGAAAAGTATATGATTGGAAGGAAGCTCTCTTAAAGAATTCATGCTGTTTTAATAGAATGTTTTAGAGGTAATTCTGATTTTTGGTGTGTCATTAACATTACTATTGTTTAGTCTTATACTTGTAAAGAATTAGAAAAGACATGAACTTTGCTCACTTGGTCCAAAGTAATTCTAAATAGGCACCAATTAAAACAGCAATAGCTGAACATTCCTTGTTTCTCAATTCCGTATTTTTTGGAGTCCACCTACCAACAAGTACCTAGCATGTACGGAGTCAAGGTACTTCGTAGTGTGTTGTATGCAGACCAGTGATATACTATGTGCAGGTTACTAGCGTGTTAAGAATCGATCCAGGTCCTCAGTAAACATCAGTACATCTACACTAGTTAATATTAGTGGGTCTGGTGTCGGGAGATATCTTGGTATATCCTCCTTCAGTTGATATATATTTCGGATAGTGTCATAGAATAGCGGGAGCGTGTCCTTTTATATTGGGGTGAGCCTTCACACGACCTCAGTCACGTGAGTGACCGCGGTCTCAGAGAAACATGGAGCAGCTCCTGTTTCTCAACATGGCGAGTGAAAACCCTTCACTCGCCTCACACCTCAAATAGAACTTTCATCTTGTAAGGTACAACTTACATATCCCTGTATATTAATATATACTAGAACATAGGTTGAAACCACCACACTATGGAAACATTGAGTTTTGACAAGTACGCTTTTGGTGGTCTAGACTATTCTTCCGGGTTGTCTATTCTTTGTATTTTTTTTTTTTTTTTGGATTTGCTAATGGAGTCATCGGGGGGAGTGTAAGGTAACATTCCAGACCCCAGTCTGGTTTAACCTGGAAAAAAACGGAGTTAAAAAAAAAAAAAAAAAAACACGCGACTAAAATGAGAGACAATAAGATACAATAGGGTACAACGTATTACAATGTAATAAAACGTGACGCAATAGGGGAAAGCATGACTGCAATTAAATGCGATACAATCAGATTACAATAAGTCCGAAAAGGGTAAAGATATTATGCTCGATTAAGGGAGTTGTGAGTATTGCACACCCCAAAAAGACCCAGGGTCCAAAAAGTTAATGGTGTATTCCAATCCCCTCCAAAACCCCACATTTACAAGATTATTGACGACATTAGTATATGCAATTTCCAAAAGAACTTATATACTGAAATTTGTTACCCAAAAGACTCGATGCAGAGAAAGAGTCAAAAGAACAATTAGCCGATATCTCCTGACCCCATTTATTCATACCGGCCCATATATCGGCCCATGTGTGACTAGCACGTCTATTGAAAAATATTCACGCTTCTAATACCATAGCAGGTGGTTTTTTTATGAAGACGCATGCATCATCAATCAGTGACAAAAAGTATTTTCTTCCTAGCTCTGACCAATGCCTCCCTCCGGCTTGACCAATGAATGATTCTTTATTAGTCATCATTGAATCACTTACAAATTTGGAGAGCAATTTTATTAGAGCGTTCTAGAGGGCATAGTCCATGACTTGAGTGCGTGATTAAGAGTATCTACGAAATGACCTAGGAGAAAACAATGACTTCTGATTACAATGTCCATCTTTGGTAGAAACAAGAATTTGAGGGCTAAGCCTTTGAACAAGAAAGGGTCTGTTAAACCTTTGGGTATTTATTCCATGATTGGTTGGTTGGTTGGTCCTATGGTCCAAGCGTTTCTTTAATTCACCAGCAAGAGAAGTTGTATAAAAGTGGTGCAATCAAACAGAACACTAGTTCACTAGGTCAAATACTCAAGTCCGAAAATTGTGTGTCGTCTACGGAAGTGAAGGATTCATAATTGAGTCATTCTCTATAATCTAGCAGCCTTTTCTGAGGGCTAATGAAAAAAATGTCAGTGAGTATTGTCTAAGAAATAATAATGGCTTCTATAATTATGGTCAGCTTATAATAAGCTTTGTAAATGGTCTCACGTTCAATAAAAGTTGATTCTTCAATTAGGAACAGTTGTATCTTTTTGGTTTGAGTACAGTGTTTTTCAAAACTATTCAAATCAGCGCGACAAAAAAGTTTCGTACCCCTTCGCACAATCTTTCAAACCAAATGGACAAGTTGTTGTATACAGGATAACATGGTGTTGGAAAATAACACCGACTGAGCGCGCACAGCGTTCTAGGCTTGCTGAGCACTGCGCGTCTATTTTCACATGCTTCAGTTGCCGAGAGCAACCAAGGATGAGTGAAGGCCAACTCCCACATATATAAGGAGGCCTTCGCGACCCAACTTCTTTTAGATAACTAATCCAATATCTCTACTGAGGGAGACATACCAAGATGCCTCCCAAAACCAGACCCACCAAAACCTTCTCGTAGTGATAATGAGAATCACACTACTTCAGAAGTGAACACTTCAGAGAAGTGTTCACTTATATGAGATCCATATCCTAAAGCAAGAAGGGTCCTCTGGATCTTGAACCATGGTTACTCTACGGGCCGCCTGATTCCCCAGCACTTCGAGCTAATATGGAACTATCTAATCTACATAATAGGTAAAAAGTTTTCACCCACCACGCACCTCGTCTAAAACTTTAGTCTTGTAAGGCACAACTTGCATATCCCTGTATATCAATATATACTAAAGCATAAGTTGAAAGAAATGGCATATTTTTGCAAGACCACAATGTGGCATTCCTCCATAACAATCAGATTTTTTTCGTTAAAGGCAACGCGCTGAGGGGTTATCTTACATATCAGGCAAATTATTCGCTACACAATAGTAAAGGGTTTCTCGTCAACGGAGTTATCAAACGCGCAGCTCATCTTTTGGGCATCTTTAAACCCTTTGCGCCGTAGCGCTGTATGGTGGAATTGTCATTAAAAAACTTACCTTGGAATGCCTTGGAATGCTGGAATGCCTTGGGGGATACTTTGGGGGTACTTAAAAAAACCGTTGGGGAATATATAAAGTTTTTGAATTAATGATTTAAAGAATTTTAGACTCTTGTATAGTACGCACTTGTAGTGATTCCGTAGCGGCTTTGGCATTAAAGTACAAAGTTTTCTCTTTACGAGTGGAGTGTGCCTGCATATAGCACACGCTATTACCCTTTGTTTCCTTATATGGTAAAGTGCACCCGAATAAGGCCATTTTTTTTTTGTACTTTAAGTCCTCGCTAACCCATTTCCATTATGGTAAAGAGATGTCTCTTAATGGATTGAATTGAATTAGCCGTATCATTGGAATTAACATCACCGTACCTTTTCGGAAATTGTACAATAGGCACTGAAGACAAGTTCAGTCAACAACTCAATGCACATTTCCAATCTTTCCAAAAAACCATTAAACGAAAAAGATGTAACCCATAACTCATCTCCCAAAACCCATTTTACATCTAGAAAGCCTTACGTTCTTTCTTCAACTCATATATTTAACGGATATAACAAGGAAGTAGCGGAGATACCAGAGGTAGGGAGGCGAGGAAGAGACCAAAAAGTTTTGGTAGTTATTGAATGGGGGTCTTTGTTCTGACGGTTTATTTACATTTGTTGTTTTTCCTCAATATGACCCTTTTATGGATGGTTTAAACGACAAAATTAAGCTTTAACGAAAAATAGGAAAGGCACGCTAGTGTGGACTGTATATAACTCAGAAAGTTAATCTTAACGAGTGCTGGAGTTCTTTGAGTACCAATTGCAAACTCTTCCACCTAAAAAAACACAGATAAGTCATTTTCATACTATCTCAATTATAAATCTCTTGAAGACGTATGTATGGTGGTATTCCCAATGATGAGCTCATGCTTGCGTGTGCATTTAAGGACTCATTTGCAGCCATGGGCTCTGCAACCGATAATTTGGGTTCGAAAAATTTTCGCAAAAAAATTTCTTTGTAATGTGGGCCAAGAATTCCTGCAAAAAAAATGCGGCGTCAAACACGCCATAAGTCTGGAAAGGATCTTTGGGCCAAAGGAAAAATACATATTTCGATATATCGTTCAATGGGTAATTTGAAAAAAAAGGAGAACTTTCCATTGGGAGCAAAGAAGTATTTTGCTTTTGGAAAGAGTTTTGCCTGATAGCGGGGAAGATAGATTCCAATTTCATTGCTCCCCAGCACTAAAATCCGGACTTGCATGCCTCTGTGCCTCATCACCAGTCCTCTTTAGGCCTCTCTCTTGGAGCTCTTGATAGGGTATATTCTAAAATTCCCCCCTAAAGGCTTGGCACCATGAGGCAGAAAAAATCTATTGTCTTGAAAAAAAGCCTTTCCATTAATGTAGTATGCCGAAAAAAAAAATGTCTTGGTCCCACGAATACAGGAAGTATGCACGCGTTAAGGCATAGCAAGAGATTATTTGACTTTTGCTCCCAGCAAGCCGGATATTGTTACTATTGTATCCAAGACAATACCCAAGTTCCCAGAAGTATGATGCCTTATGAAAAAATAAAATTAGAATTCCGTGACTGCTGTATATAACAGCGAGCATTTCCTGTTTTCAACACCAAACAAATCTCCAGCTTCATGAAACCTTCAAAGTTGATCCTAGCCTCTTTTGGGGCTACCTCTGCGTTAGCACACCTGAACCTGCCCTTAGTATTTTTCGCCAAGTTTGACGAAAAGAAAGTGCCACTTACTAGCAAACCTTTGTTTGACCATTCCGCGCCATTTTGTGTTCCGTCTAAAGGATTATCCACTCTGTCTCCCACGGAGTTTGTGTTTTCAGGCCAGTATCTAGTCACCCAAAACTCAAACATCCCTGGGTTTGCTGGGTTTACCAATGGTATGATTGGCTTTGGCCCTGACGTTCCTGAGACTCCCATGGAGTTTGATAGTACTATGAAACTTTTGAACGGACCTTTTAACTCGTGTGATTTTCCTGAGACCAAAACCTGTGGCATTTATCAAGGTAAAGTATCTGAACCTTCGGCAACTTGTGTTGAGGTGGATATTTACCTCTTACCATATGACTCCACAAACAGTTCTGCCGAAAAAGATTTAGGTGCGACCGAGATGAATGGCCAGACTGATGAAATGGTATTGACTGAAAGCACAAATGAACAAGATCTTGGAAAAAGCAATGACTATGATTTTGAAAATAACAAAAGACGTTTCCAAAACAATAAACGGAATGATGTCAACGGCAAGACTTCAGAATGTACCAAAGGTGAGACAGACTGCCATGCTGTTTCAAAAAAGCCAAAGGGCTTATACGTCAAAGTTGAAGGTAAGATGTTACCACTCACGGTCACCAAGTATAAGAATCCATCTTACGCGCTCACTTATAGAGACTATAATGTCTTTATCGTTACGGCCGTGCACGAAAATGAGCTTTTGGTGTCAGACGATTTTATGCCTTACGGGAATCTTAGGGAGTCCACGGATGGGCCTATAGGTTTTGGCCCTGAATCCGTTGGTCCCAAGCTCAAAGTTTCTTT
>NLAO01002193.1:0-15811 GCA_002370835.1 Metschnikowia continentalis | reverse complement strand
CACTCTGACCACCAAAAAAAAAAAAAACTCTCGAAGCTCTTCTATACGTAGTGTACTGTTGAATATATATATTATATTCTGGAAAATATTTTAAGTAGAGTTTCACAATTTTCCTGCAATTCAGTTTGAACAATGGGTTAAGTGATGTTATTGTAAATGTGAGAATATTCAAACAATTGGTGAGCGGGGGAGGGGTAGCCCCAAAACAAGCTCGGACCTCTAAATGTACAGGAATCATGCATGTGCTGATAATATTACCCTTATTTTGCTTTTTCCTGACCAACGAGTCATTTTGTGTGGTGCCTCCTCCTCACTCTCCTACTTAATATGAACATCTATATAAGACGCACTTATCGCATAGCACCAATCGCATAGCACTAACCCCATAGCACTAACCCCATAGCACTAGCCCCTATGAACAATAAAAGAACCAAATAAAAGAACCAAAAACAAAACACCAAATAAAAACCAAAGGAGTGAAAATACTATCATGAGAATAAGCCTTATTGTGACCTTAGTACTTTCCTCTATAGTCTGGGCGGACGGGACCGGATCTTCTATAAAGCGACAAATGGCTTCTACAAAACCATTCCAGACCTGGAATTTGTGTATCGGGACAATCCTTTCCCTGAAGACATTCAAGGCTACTCCATCCCTGTGTTCACCTTGGAAAGAGGAATTGCCACTACTGGGGAAGGTGACAACAAAAAATATTTTGGCTTTGAGAATGGTAAATTCATTCTTGGGTCCAAAGGCAAGGTCAAGCCTTATAGACTAAGATTGAGCCGTCTATCCAGAGTGGCCAATTTTGGTTACCGGAGATGCGAGGGGAAATCTTTCTATGAATACTTCCGAGGCGACGAAGAAGAAGAAGAAAGTCCCTTGAATTGTCACGTAATACATATCTTCTTGTTGTCTCCCCTTGAGGCTTTGAGTCATGCGAGAACTGGTTCTACTGTGATGAGAAGAGAGGACGAAACGGATAAATTTTTGGAGCTTGAGACAGGGACTGATATTGAGATAGATACTGAGACTGAGACTGAGACTGAGACTGAAACTGAAACTGAGACTGAGACTGAGACTGAGACTGAGACTGAGACTGAGACTGATTTTGATACTGAGACCGCAAATTGATCCTTGAGAATCGAGTTTTCTTGTGCCCATCTCCATGTCTGAATGTCTGTTTCTCGGAATGCCGGATGGAAAGTAGGCCTATGTCATAGTCGTGCGCTGCCCATATACACAAGCTATGCTAATACCAGGACATTTTTATTGCAGTCTACACTAGTAGACTATAAAAAATTAAATACGGAAATTTTTGAATTGGAATCTTTTTGATTAACCTCCCAAGATTGGATTCCTGACCCGGTGGGGAATGGTGGGAATGGTGGGAATGGTGGGCTGATGGTACGGCCAAGGCACGTGACTGCTGCTACCAATGTGGCTGCGAAACACGCCATACAGCCACACCTAAAGGTATAAGTACCATCTCCCCCGCCATTCTCCATCCCTTCTTCATCCCTTCTTCATCAATTGTTCATATACCTCTTCATCTAGTATCCTCTCTATCTCTCTGCTATGACCGAAAAAGTCCTTGTTGAAACTCTCAATCAAAAGTTTGATGCCGTTAGTCTGGCCTTGAACGATATCCACTTCAACAAAGACGTCGACGAAATCGATACCGATGGAGTATATGTTGTCAGCAAAGACGCCAAGAACAACTTGAAGCACCCTGAGTACGCCCCCTCATGGGACCCTACCCAAAAATACGATGCATTGAAGCCATTTGACCATGTGGACCCAGGAGCCCGAGCAGACCCCAGCTTGGCCAAGCTCTTCAATTCCGAAACCCAATTAAAGCAAATCACCCCCAAGTTCGGAACAGAGGTCAGAGGCGTGCAACTTTCCGACTTGGATTCTGAAGGCAAAGACCAGTTAGCCCTTTTCGTGGCCCAGAGAGGCGTAGTAGTGTTCCGTGACCAGGACTGGGCCGAAAAAGGACCCCAATACATCACCGAATACGGAAGACACTTTGGACGCTTACATATCCACCCCACACTGGGGGCCCCCAAGGGCTTCCCCGAGTTGCACATCACGTTCCGCAGACCCGACCCCCGCGAAATCGAGCGCACTTTCGCCAATACCACCAATATGGTGCGCTGGCACTCCGATACGTCATATGAGCTCCAACCACCAGGCACCACATTTTTTGCGGTGTTGGAAGGCCCCGAATCTGGAGGCGATACCATTTTCGCCGATACCGTGGAAGCATATAAACGGCTTTCGCCCGAGTTCCAGGCCCGCATTGAAGGGTTACATGTGCTCCACTCGTCGGTAGCGCAGGCCTCCAATTCCGTGGCCCATGGTGGAATCCAAAGGAGAAAGCCTACAGAGCATATTCATCCTTTGGTTCGTGTTCACCCCGCCACTGGCGAAAAGGCGTTGTATGTGAACCGAGGCTTTGGACGGCGCATTGTGGAGTTGAAAAATGAGGAGTCAGATGCCTTACTCAACTTCCTTTATAAGCATATAGAGAGTGCTCATGACTTGCAGTTGCGCGCTAGTTGGGAACCTCGCACAGTGGTGATTTGGGATAATCGCAGATCCGTGCACTCGGCCATCGTGGACTGGGACACCCCTGTGGTGAGACATGCAGTACGCGTGAGTCCTCAGGCGGAAAGACCGGTTGGAGAAGGGGAAGGAAGTAGTACAGTTTAAAATAGTACAGTATGTTTTGTTTTGTATGATTTGGCTGGTAGTACTTGTAGTAGTACTTGTAGTAGTAGTAGTACTATAAGTAGTTGTGGTCACGTGATCTAAGCAAGCGTGCAATTTGGTGGCTCCCCACACCGGTTATAAGGTTTCCGGAATTATGAAAGTAACCTGAGACTAATAAACCCTATGTTGACTTGAAAAAAGGGGCAATTGGGGTTTTTAGGGGACGGGAAAAATGGCCTAAGTCAATAGGTCGGAACTGCACACAATCCCCTCGGAACTGGATCTAGTGTCCGGATCCACTAAATTGTACCCATACCAAAGGATCTATATTGAACAGATGGTATTATGATAGTCTATAGGATTGAGTTTCGAGATTCGATTCAAGATTGGAAATCTTCAAAGTAGTTCAAGTTTAATACTACCCAAGGTGTATATGTAGAATACAGTTGGGCGTCGAAATGGTGTGAGCCGGCCTGCAAGGAGTTTGGCTCAAAAGAGGCATTCTAACAGATGGAGTCGTATATGGGGGAAGGTTTGAGCTTGGGAGATGCAAAGCTGTACAATCAAGAAGCAGCGGAAATGGGCCACGAACTCGCCATGCAGAGATTACGGGAGCACTACCCTGGCCAAGTATAGAATAAACTTATATGCATAGCTTAAATTGCAGACACCATCAATGGAGTATACAGATGAATGGAAGACTGGTTTGAAGAAAAAATACTAGGTGTATAGGCAGATTACTTACACTATCAATGTAGTATACTAACACTATCAATGTAGTATACTAACACTATCAATGTAGTATGCTAACACTATCAATGTAGTATACTAAACATACCTTATATACGAGATAGTAAACTATACAGTGGCATAAATCTTAATTGATTTACACAGTAATATTAACTCACATATTATTTACTCATCTCTTCTGTAAACAGAATTTATTAACCTTCATATAGCATTTATTTAGGAAACTACAGTCTATACAACTACATTAAAAAATATCCGCAGTCTAAAGCCACGCTCGAAAATCTGAAACCACATTCGAAATTCCTAGTAATAAAGATTAATACTTTGATTTCATTGCCATTATCTTCTGTATTTTCGATACCACCTGATTTCTTCTGGTGTGCCTTCAAAAAGGACTCGGACAAGAGGTCTCCGGTGGCATAATGACGGGCTATTTTGCATAGTACTCGAGGGTCAGAGCTGAACAACAGTTCCAATAGGACCGAGAATAATTCCACAGAGTTCGTCAGGCATCGTGTGCTGGATAAGCTGTAGAGGTTAATTCTGCCTAACATAGGGTGCGCAGCATGGCGCGTCATGGCCCATTTTATGGAAAATGGTATCCACTTGGTCCAAAGAAAGAATTGTAGGAATGCTTTCCTCCGGCCACCTTTTGAGTTTAACACACAGTTATCATGCAAGTTGCACACCAACAAAATTACTGAGAGTTGGTAGTCCTTTGCAGGCTTCAGATGCACCTCATCTGCTATTTTTTTCTTCATTTTCACTCTCACTTCCAAGTTCATTATTGATTTCCCTGGAGCACACAATAGTGAAGTGGGAGGGCAAACCCTTGGCAGACTAAAAGTCTTTTATCTCAAACAATACTCCAGTGACCGTTTCATGATGGTTGTCTAGGGACACTTGATTGTGGTTTTGAGAGTGGAAGTCCATTTGGGTGCAATATGAACGATTCTTCCCTACCCCAACGACCTATCCTTGATAGTTTGATTGAATTCAAGGAGCAATAACAATACCAAAATCCAGCAATGTTCCTCAAGACGCTTCTGGAGATACCCCCCATATAAGGTTGAAGCCACTCCACAAGTCATTATGTACTACAAGCTAAACTAAAGGCTACACTACAGGCTATACTACAGGCTACACTACAGACTACAATACAGACTACACTACAAGCTAAACTAAAGGCTATACTACAGGCTACAATACAGACTACACTACAAGCTAAACTAAAGGCTATACTACAGGCTACAATACAGACTACACTACAGGCTACAATACAGACTATCACTATACTGCATCTAATGGATCTGATAATTGAAGTGCTTCAAATAATGAAACAAGCTTTCTAGTATATGAAAAATATTGTTTCATGTATCACTAGTAGTCAGTAAGCTATTGGTGAGTACTCAGTACTGCATAGTTAGTGCACTAGTATAGTGTGGTATACTGTGACATAATGAAGTAGCATAATATAAGTTTTTAATAATCATAGGTTTAGTGTGTGATATATTTTGTTGATCATGGTTTGGTATGGTTTGGTGATTTATGGTAGAATGGGTTTATGATTTGGTGATTTATGGTAAAAGGGGTTCTACTACTGCTCTTTTCACGGTAAGAAATATGGTGTTCAGTTGAATGGTTCTATCAAACTTTTTTCAAAATTTAAGTAGCATTTTTATTGGTAATATAATACTATTAATATGATCCAGATTATAGTGCTTTGAATTAATGTGGTGTTATATTATCAGTAGTATGAGTGTCTATAGTTTACTTCGCATTTCGCACCCATTTTGTCATTCTGGTGTATTAAATTATTGTAGTATAAAGCACCATAGGGGTTTTCGCACCAAAGACTATAAACTATAACACACTATAGCACAGGCTGTACATGCTCTTAGGAATAAATTAGACTAAGTTTTAGATTTCACTAATTAGTCACTTATGAATAAATTACGGAATATTATTAGTTACTAGTTACTAGTTACCACATACCACATACTAATTACTAGTGTCACTAGGTACTAGGTCTTGTTGGATATTGTTATGACGGGTAATATGTGTACTATGTTCATTCACCGTTTCTCTCTCTGAGGTGCTTTAATACCTTCTGGGAGCAGGACTTGGGTGAAAAAATCAGCAGATGGCTATAAGTGAGGGTGGATACTGTTGAATGGATTGCAATGGTATAGAATGGCCATTGTTAGGACTAGACAGCGTAGGCTCAAAAACCTTGATAGGTACAGCATAAACTTTGAGGAATCTAACAATATTACCATTTACTAGGTACCACTACTTACTACTTACTACTTACTACTTACTCCTTACTCCTTACTCCTTACTCCTTACTCCTTACTACTTACTACTTACTACTTACTACTTACTACTTACTACTTACTACTTACTACTTACTACTTACTACTTACTACTTACTACTTACCAGATACTAGGTACTAGGTACTACTTACTAGGTACTAGGTACTACTTACTAGGTACTATTAGTTAGGTCCGCTATGGGTGGTCCATTAACCTACGGTAATTGGAACCTAAGATTATCTAATAGGCAGCTAGCCACCTTGGACTGGCACGGTTCGCTCAGCCGCTAGCTGTACAGCTCAGAGTCGTCCCTTTAAAGAACCATCCAGGAATACAAATAACTATATAAGTAACAGATGTTCTAGCAAGATCTAACACTAGGTAACACTGGGGTTACATACTGCTACTAATATCAGGTACTACTAAGTACTACTACTTCCTTTACACTAGGAATTCCTACCTATCCGAATCATTACCATATTACTACATTTTAATATAATACTAGATATTGCAAAGGTCACTACATTACTAGGTATTACTACTAACAACTAGTCTTTCTACTTACTATGTATTACCAGATACCACGAAGTATTACTACTTATTACTAAATAACCAGTACTGCTCATCGACAGTACATAGAAAATAACTATGAATGGATGAATAAACTTTATGTACTGTCTTGGTGAACATGGATGGATTCATTGTCATATTCAAGTGAGTAGCCAAGAATAAACCAATGACAAGTAAACAAGATTTGTTAACTCTTAAATTCACCTTAATGTTACATTCCAAGAAATAATACAGAACTACGAATTAAGATCTTCATAGCTACACTAGCTCACCATACCTCACTTTATTTCAACTCCACATACTGAGTAACACTATGTCTGCTTCAGAACACAGTCTATAGTAGACATTTTCCTTGTACAAGGAGGAGATACTGAGAGGAACAAGGAAGACAAGAATTCCAAGAGGGATCGAGAAGTATCGAGGTATCCAGGATCGAGGGGAACAAAGCATCAAAGTATTAAGGGGAAAGTTCTCCACGAACAAGGACGACGAGGTTTTGGGATATTGAGGATACCAATATAAAATACTAGTTTTATACTCCATGCTCCTACTCCACCAATAAACTTTACTCCTATTCCATTAGTAAACTTGACTCCTACTCCACCAATAAACTTTACTCCGACTCCACCAATAAACAGTCCTTAATATGAAGCCATTAACTCCCAAAGAATTGAAAGAGGAGGTTATTGGTTCTAGTCTGAAGAGCAAGAATAAGAAGAACATTCCTAAAGCAAGCCCTGACTCTAAAGCTTTAACCATCCTGCTGCGAAAGCCTGACCGTGTCAAGCCTCCAGACAAAAAAGTTAGCCCCGCTCCTAAAATATGGCAATGGCAGCTAAATCAAACTCTGAGCAGTGTGAAACCTGTTGACGATTGGCCTCCAAAGAGAAAGAAAAGGGACTGGAACTATGACTCTGAGTTTTTTTTCGACTGTGACAATTACTTTTAAACTGAATTTGACATTGAATACTTCTATGGCGATAATAATGACCTTGATTATGACTTTAATAGGGGCATTGAAGATATCACTGCCTAATACTTTGACTTAGACTATTGCTATGGCGAAGACTTCCTTGGACGATGACTGACTGACTGACTGACTTAATGATTGACTTACTCCTACTCCACCAATAAACTTGACTCCTATTCCATTAATAAACTTGACTCCTACTCCACCAATAAACTTTACTCCTATTCCATTAATAAGCTTGACTCCTACTCCATCAATAAACTTGACTCCTATACTCCCATATGCTATACTCCTATACTATTATTTTCTTTGATAACGTTTGGAAACCTAAACTTGTATTCATTGATGATTCCTCAAAGAGATGAACCGGAGCGGCTTGTAGAACTTTGATAGAAACGTAGCAACGAAAAACTCTTGTGCAGAACAATGATGATATTCTAGAGTATCCGAAAAGACCATCATAGCACTTCGAGCATCGATGGCTATGATACGGCGTTTGTAATTACCGTTGTTAGAATCGGACTGAGAGGCATCGTAATGCCTCTATATGTAGTTTCCGACCTATAATGGATCTAACATATAGTCCTATAGTCCTATATACTATAGACTCCTATTCACTATATACTATAGACTTCTATCTTCCACGACCACAACTCCAGTCCTCTTACTAACCCCAACCAGTACCTAAATAGTTATTTACAGTAGTTCACAGTAGTTCACAGTAGTTCACAGTAGTTCACAGTAGTTCACAGTAGTTCACAGTAGTTCACAGTAGTTCACAGTAGTTCACAGTAGTTCACAGTAGTTCACAGTAGTTCACAGTAGTTCACAGTAGTTCACAGTAGTTCACAGTAGTTCACAGTAGTTCACAGTAGTTCACAGTAGTTCACAGTAGTTCACAGTAGTTCACAGTAGTTCACAGTAGTTCACAGTAGTTCACAGTAGTTCACAGTAGTTCACAGTAGTTCACAGTAGTTCACAGTAGTTCACAGTAGTTCACAGTAGTTCACAGTAGTTCACAGTAGTTCACAGTAGTTCACAGTAGTTCACAGTAGTTCACAGTAGTTCACAGTAGTTCACAGTAGTTCACAGTAGTTCACAGTAGTTCACAGTAGTTCACAGTAGTTCACAGTAGTTCACAGTAGTTCACAGTAGTTCACAGTAGTTCACAGTAGTTCACAGTAGTTCACAGTAGTTCACAGTAGTTCACAGTAGTTCACAGTAGTTCACAGTAGTTCACAGTAGTTCACAGTAGTTCACAGTAGTTCACAGTAGTTCACAGTAGTTCACAGTAGTTCACAGTAGTTCACAGTAGTTCACAGTAGTTCACAGTAGTTCACAGTAGTTCACAGTAGTTCACAGTAGTTCACAGTAGTTCACAGTAGTTCACAGTAGTTCACAGTAGTTCACAGTAGTTCACAGTAGTTCACAGTAGTTCACAGTAGTTCATAGTAAGTCATTTACTCGGTCATGACTCATACAACTCCTGCCTAACTATAACTACTCAACTATAACTACTCAACTATAACTACCACATATAATACTATCACTGTTCGATGCTCGTTGTGAAGTATATGACATTAGGCTAAATACTCTATTAGTGGAATAGGTAGAAATACTACTTCCGGTGCCCAAAAACAACTTCTCTTCTAAGAAATCTACACCACTACCTTGAATCACACCACATTGAATCACACCACATTGAATCACACGATATTGAATCACACCACTATATCTACTACTGGAGACCAAGTACAGATGGTCCCTGTGTTTGACATGACCAAGTTATATAAAATACACAGTTATATGCTGATAAGCAATTCAATCACTAAAATAAATCATTTGGAAAACAACTGACAATTATTGGCAATAATTCAAGAACTACATCTTCCAATAGTCAATAATCAATACGAACCTAGACACTCTGTATTACGTCTAAGGCCTCTATGGAGTGCTCGCTCTAAGCAGTATCCAACAAATAGTTTGTAGCGGCATCCACATCCCAATTCTCCTTCTCTAAAGCCTTGACAACGGCGGACTTTTCAAATCCCATGGCCACGAGCTCCTGCACTGCCAAGTCATGGGTATCATTTGATGGGCCTGAAGAGGTGCCGGTTAAGGTGTTTGCTCCTGCTCCTGCTGCTGCTGCTGCTCCTGCTCCTGAACTGGGCTCTTGCACGGCAGCATTGCCGAACCCAGCAAACAATTGCTCCCATTCGTCGGTTTCGGCCCGGTCAGTCTTGGTGGTGATGAAGTTAGGGCCCGATGTGAAGTCTGGTACTGTGCTTAATTCCGCAGCAGCATTGAAATCCGGTGCTTTGTTGGAATCGGAACCGGTGCTAAAATCGGGTGCGGTGCTATGGTGATAGTCCTGCACTTCGGCCCCTGTGAAATGGTCGTCAATAGACAAGTTGGGGTCCTCGAAGTCGTCTTCCTTATCTTCATGGGCCACCTTCAAATCATCAAACTCGTCACCGAAAAAATCGTCTTTATCCCCATCATCTGCCACGGTGGGCTTGAGGTCGTCGAAGTCCGAGACTTTGTCTCCCCCAGTGAATTTGTCCACTGCATCGTCGAACTTCTCAGTGGCAGCCTCTGCTTCGGAATCCGAGGAGCTCTCGTCAATGTCGAGTTCTTGTGGAGAGGGAAACTCCTCCTCGTTATTGGATGCACTCACGGACTTTCCATACTTGAACTTATCGTTGACTTGTGCACCTTTGGCATCCTCGGCATTGACTATCTCAAACAGCCCCACACCTGAGGAAGCCCTTTCACCTTCACTTGAACCGTCGTAGTTCAGTCTCTGAGTTGCCTTGGGCACGGCTACCTCCTCTCCCACGGTTTCACGGTCGCTGACCTCCTCCACATTGTCGTCTCTGACCGACAATGATGGATTGTTCTGCACACTGGACGTCAAGGAGTCTGTGCGTTGGACTCCCACCAAACCACCCGGAATACCGGCCATTCCAGCCACAAGTCCGGTTTGCACGGTTTGGAACCTGTACTCGGAGTTGGCAGGCGATGTTACCGGCGTAGCTCCAGATTCGTTTGTTTCCGTTTGCCGGAATGACTCGATGGCCGAAGAGGGCGATTCCCGATTGGTACTTTCGCTGCCGTGGACGTCTTGGGTCTCGGCATTGTATGTGTTGGATAGATCAGGGAACCGGTTGTGCAACTCCTGTATGTCGTCGTTGTAGTCTGGGAGCCCGGACTTTTCGGTGGTCTCCACATTATCACGGAATGCATCACCAACAGGATCGTGGCCCTTGGTAGCATCATCCACCCCGGTCAAATCTGAGGAGAATTCATTGGCCACAGCATCAACGGCCACCTTGGGGCCAAACTCATCACCAACGTCTTGAGAAGTCTCCGGCTGAGAAATGACATTGGCTCCTTTGGTGGTTTCTGTAAAGTCTCCTCCAGAAGGCACACTCTGGGACTCTGGAAGCACCAGCTTTTCAGCTCCGTGACTTCCAATTTCCTCACCACTCTCATCCTGTGTTGGTTCCTGCTTCTCAGTGTGGCTATCAGATTCGCTGCCACTCGAAGAATCTTCTCTGTTCAAAAGAGCTGCTCCTGCACCAGCAGCAAGACCCCCAACAGCACCCGCAGCACCAGCCACAAGTTTATTAAGGCCACTTTGCTTCTCACCAAGCTCTTTGTGTTTTTCCCCGAGTTCTTGGTGTTTTGCATGCAACTTCTTCTGCTCGGACTCATGCATTTCCAATTCTCTAGTAGACTTTTCGTGCTCCTCAAGCAACTTAGCGTATTGGGACTCGGAATCGGAGATTTTGCCTTTTAATTCGTCCAATTTCACCAATGAAACTTGCACTTGAGATTTGCGTACATTCACATCGTTGGTGAGACGTTGCACCTCGGCTGTCTTGGCCACCAATTCCTTCTCCAACTCAGCATTTTCCGCATTCAAGTTGCCCAACTTCTCCTTCAACGACGAGTTGATCTTCTGGTGCTCCTCCACCTGCAACTGCTTCTCATGCAACTCGTTTGTGATATTGTTGAATTTGGCCTCAGCAATGGACGCTTCAGATCTCAACGCTTCGGTTTCTTCCTTGGCATTTCCCAAGGTTAAAACAACCTGCTCCACTTGCTTGACCTCATTTGCATACGAGATTCTCAACAGTTTGAGCTTCAGATTGATTTCTTCCTTCACAGCCAAAATTTTGGTGAGTTCAGCCTCGGCACGCAACTTCTTCTCGTCGAGAGCAGACGTTTGACCAGATAAAGATTTTATCTGGTTGGAGAAGTTGGCGATATCGGAAGTAGCTTCGGATAATTGGCCCGATACTTCTGAATCTGCTAATAAGTCGTTGTTTTCGGGCAAATTCTCCGATTTTGGTTGTGTTTCGGGGAACACACTGGTTGTTGGTTGTTGTTGAGCAAGAGGCAGAGGAGAAATCATGCTGCTTCTGCTTCTTGGAGGGGCAGGAACACTTCTCAAAGCCTCGTAGTCCACGGTCTTGTGTTTAGATTCCTTTGTCTCTGCACTTGGAGCTGCTGCTGGTACTGATAAAGAAGCATGACGAACAGGCGATCCGGTGGCTTTGGACGGTATGTCTTCACCTATCAAGTCAGTTTCATTGGAGGATGGCTGCTTGTTGAGCAACGATTGGCCAAAGCTTGAGGTTGGTCTAAAGGTTGTTGAGACGGGAGACCTACCGTAGGTCAATTCGCTATTGCTGGTCCTCTGAGGCAAGGAGGGTCTTTGGGGAACGCTTAAGTCGGAGGCAGTGTTCGTTTTGGTTTGTCCAGAGGAGCCAAAGATATCCACCAAGTCGTCCAACGACGACTTAGGTGCTGAAACGGATCTCTGTGCTTTTTCGGGGCTGATAGCGGTCAAATTGGTGCTACTCTCCGGAATGTGTTGGGTTTGTTGGGGAGCTTGAGGAACCGAGATAGCTTGAGGAGTTTGGGCAAGAGACTTGATCAACTGTTCAGGAACCACATTTGGCAAAGAAAGTCCAGCACGTTTTCTGTTAATCAAAAACAAAGCAATGCCAAACTCCAACCGCCCAAAAACTCCAGTATTCTGGATATCGGAAAGATCCCAAATCGTGGCAAGATCTTGTTGGTCCAAACGCGAGGTCATGAGAAAAGAAGCCACTTGATCCGCAGCCAATTGTTCAGTTTTAGCCTTATCCAAGCTGGAGAAAATAGAATCGAATTGCTGCTTTTGGGTTGGGGTCACCTCCCACTCCGATGGAGTAACTCCCTGGCTCAGAGTGGGCGCGTGCCTCACAGTCGACGACTGAGAAGACATCGAAGACAGGGAAACCTGACGTGCACCCAGATTCTGCTCAGCAGGAGCCACCCGTACGGATTGCCACACTTGTTCGGGCAAGAAAGGAGGCAATTGCTTCAACTGGCCACTCAACAAACCATGGATCAAGTGCATGGCCATGACAAAAGACAGCAAGTTCAAAGCACCCTCATTTTTGACATCTACAAGACTCCAGATCTGACCCAAGATCACAGTGGGCAATTTGGCCTTCATAAGGATCTCCTTGGCGGAGTTTGCGTCCAAAGGAGCCGTGCTGGAGCCCGTAGTTTTCACATAGATCTGGGAAAACTTGTCAAAATCAGCTTTCGACACCGGAGAAATCGGCTGTTGAGGCAATGATTGCTGAGTCGCGGTATTCTGCGGCACCAAAGCGGAAGGTTGCGATTGCAATAGAGAACCACTGGTAGACTGTGGGTTCAACGAGGGCTGAAGCAAGCCCAACTTGGCAAATTTGGGCAAGGGTCCTGGCGATTGTGCAAGCTGTGCCGTAGGGTAGTGGCCCGCCTGCGTATAACCAATAAGTCTCATGGCGTGACAGAAGCTGAACTGGGTCAAGAACCCGAGGTTCTGTGTATCAGAAAGCTGCCAGATCTCGCCCAAAATGTTTGCAGGCAAGCCTGATTTCTCAAACGTCGAGCGGACTTTCTCTCCGGTCACAATGCCACTGTTTTCGGAGTCCAACGCCTTGAATAGCTTAGAGTAGAGTTCTTTCTCCTCGGCCGTCAAGCCTACTTTGAAAGTCGACACAACTATTGTTAGTATACTAGAAAGTAGGGAAATCGACAGGCACCATTAGATCTTGTCCGTCATTGTCAGGGTTCAGTTCACTCTTTCATCAATGATTCATCAGTGATTCATCAGTGTTTCATAAGTGTTTCATCAGTGATTCATCAGTGTTTCATTGGAGTTTCATGTTTCGTTGGAGTTTCATGTTTCTTAAATGTTCACTGCTCCACTGGTTCCCGCTGTTCGTTCTGCTTGTCGTCTCGGGACTGTTTACAGCACAGATGTTTCATATAATGCTGTGTGCACAAATGTTTCAGAGAAGAATGTTAGATGGTGGAACACGTGACCTGGCCTCCATTACCTATCTTGATTCGGCGCTGTATACATACCTGGAATGCTACTCATGGTAAAGAGGGTGGGTATCCTTGCTGTGGCTGGAGGGGAGCGCGGAATGGGTGAGAGAGATAAGTGCTAAGTGCAGGACACAAAACAGCAAACACCACACCAGTCCTTCATAATAGGCAATAGTTTATATTAAAGATATACATATAGTAAAGAGAGGTATAAGTGTGTTTATGAAGAGGAATTTGGAGGTTTTGTCACGTGATAGTGGTAACTAGTGGGTACTCCAGGACTGGATTATCTGCAGGACATTCAAATGGAAGCTAAGGGTTTGGTCATTGAGTTTAAGCGAGGAGATCCGAGGGTGTAATGAGCCGGCGGGGACGAGAAAAAATCCGTACACCCGGCTACCTCAGTAGAAAAAGGCCCATTGCAAGATGCCCAAAATTTTCTTTTTTCTGAATTTTCAGTACATTAATAGAGTATTCCTGTGATATGAATTCCAAAATAGGTCTTGGAAATTCTGGAAAGGGTTTGTGTGGGTAATTGGGTGGAGAAGTAGTTTCCGAGGGTGCAAATTCCAGTCCCCTACCGGCCTCACCGTCTCACCGGTCGCACCGGCCTCATCGTCTCACCGGTCGCACCGGCGTCACCGTCACACCGGTCTCACTTGTCATTTCCGGGCATTACATGCAGGTGGGAGTATCCAAGTTCATGTAGCAGTCAAACTCGTAAACTGTTAGACTTGGGCTTATCCTTTAGTCTAGAATACTAGATCGATATTCAGAAGAACATAATGTATCTAGTGATATATATTTGGTTCGCGCACGACCTTTATTTTTTTTGGCTACAGATATACATAGTTTTCTAGGCGAAGGATGAAAAGACCAATTGTATAAAAAAGTTCCTATTCAACAAAGAACAGGGTGTTGAAATGACGAGGTCGTTCAAGGATATGGAAAGACTGCATATAACGAATTACCATGCAAAACAGCCAAACTATAAACCCTAAGATACCCCTACAAACAGTTTGTGTCTCTCTTTCTTGAAAAGAAGCCATTGCATTAGATAGTAAGGAATGGGAGTACTTAAAGGTACTGTGTTGACAAACCGTTCTTGGTATCTCTCTTGGACCGCTTCCACCCACATGACTTTGGTCATGAGAAGGCTTACCCCAATGTAAATGACATCAATATCTAAAAGTACCGAAATATCAACTGAGGGGACACCCCAAGATATCTCTTGACAACAGACCCACCAATATTAATTTGTGTAGAGGTACAGATGCTTACTAAGTACTTTGATTGTTTCTTTACATAGTGAAGGACTGCATATAATGATATCAGAAACATCCCAAGTATTTGCCCCAAAGTTTCCCCTCTAAGAACAACCCGGGCGATTTTTTAAGTTGAAGGAAAAACTCTTTGTCAGAAAAATGGTGAGGATTGTTCTAGAGTATTCTGAAAAGCCATGATGGTACGAAGTACTGTCAACATACGGAGTCAAGGTACTTTGTATGTGTGTTGAATGCAGGCCAGTAATACAGTGTTTTTCAAAACTATTCAAACCAGTGCGACAAAACTATTCAAACCAGTGCGACAAAATGGTTCAAACCACCATGACAAAATGGTTCAAACCAAGAAGACAGAATGTTTCATACCAACTTTTATTAGAATTCAATATTCTGAAATCCTAAATCTGGACGATTGACTTATATGGTACTACATTTAGGACAAAAGTCTTGCATTATTAATCAAGGGTGAAAAACGGACGAAACTGAACCCTGTTTCCTTGATATCCTGTATACAACCACTTGTCCATTTGGTTTGAAAGACTGTGCGAAGGGGTACGAAACATTTTGTTGCGCTGGTTTGAATCGTTTCGCCATGCTGGTTTGAATAGTATTGAAAAACACTGTATACTGCGTTTTTCAAAAGTACAGTGTTATTCAAAGGTATTCAAACCAGCGCGCCAAAATGTTTCGAATCAAGAAGACAGAATGGTTCAAACCAGTGCGGCAAAACGATTCAAACTGTCGAGCGTTATCCTTTACACTCATGTATACCGGAATGCGAGTCCTTCCGTTGTCTAACAACTTCTTTAAGTAAGGCAGGGAAGTT
>NLAO01002186.1:0-24299 GCA_002370835.1 Metschnikowia continentalis | reverse complement strand
ATCTGGAAAGCTTGGCATGAACATGCAGTACTCGCACATGTACTGGTCTCTTGAGTTCATCAGTCACATGTCGCGTGTTCCAACAGTGAGTAGTGAGTAACTGATAATGTAATGTGTGTTTTATTTAAAGTGTCAGTCACGTGATTAACGGTATCAAGGATTGAAATGATTACTGGAACACACACACACAAAAATTATGAATACTTTGTTATTGAAGAATTTTCTGTTGAACCACTTTCTATTGAAGAATTTCTATTGAAGAATTTCTATTGAAGAATTTTTTATTGGAGAAATCCCTGTTTCTGTTTTTGCGAGGTCAGGGTATTTCGCAGCAAAACGAACAGAAACACGAGAGACCGAAAAAACATTGGAGCAAGAAATCCAAGATCGAAAAATGAATGACTTCTAGAACTTCTAAAAAGAAATGAGTTCCAGAAAAAAAAAGACTTCTAGAACTTCTAAAAAGAAATGAGTTCTAAAAAGAAATTTAAATTGAACGGGGGAAAGAAAGAATTCACACATTATACTTATACTTATGATCATGGTCATGAGCCCTGGCCCTGGCCCTCGCCCTGGCCATTGGTGCGTTGGTTTAAGTTCCTTGGCTTAGTTCCAATCGAACACTCTTCCGTACTCCATTTGTATAACGTCTATTCTTAATCTAGTCCTCATTCTAATCTCCTCATTCTAATCTCCTCATTCTAATCTCCTCATCCTAATCTCCTATTCTAATCTATTCCTCACCTCACACTCTTCCTATTTACACTTCCTCTATCCTTCCCTTCCCTTCCTCTTCGTCTAATAATTCTATATCTCTATCTATCTCTATCTCTACTCTTTCCATCTCTTCATTTCCCTCCACTTCTCTCTGCTTCTTATATCTATAACTATATGCCTGTCTCTTCTCTTCCCGTCTCCTCCATTGCACCAATCCGCACACCGTTCCTCACCACGTCACCACCCTCACCGTCACCACCGTCACCATCCCCACCACCCTCACCACCCTCACCATCCTCACCACCCTCACCTTTCCTCACCTTTCTTCAACTATGTTTCTAACCCTCACACAATAACCTCTCTTCCACACTTCATAGTTCCTTGGCTTAGTTCATTGTTTATGAGCCCTTCCTTTCGCTTTCGCTTTCGCTCTCTCACTCCCCCACTCTCGCTCCCTCGCTCCCTCACTCTCTCGCAACCGTTCCTCATTTCTCCACTACAAGTTGCGCACACACTCACACACCCCACTCTTCATACACTCACTCCACGCACTCACATTGACACCACACACACTCATACTCTTACTCACTCACATGATTACTCACTCTCCATACACACTCATACTCTTACTCACTCACATGATTACTCACTCTCCATACACACTCAGACACACACACACACACACACACACACACACACACACACACTTACACACTACCATTCATTAATGCTACAGTACAAACAGTCAATATCAGTACCATTAAAATCAGTACTAACATTAAAATCAGTACTAGCACATTAAATTAGTCTCAGTATACATTATTTACTATTGTCTTATTGTCCATTGTCTTATTGTCCCATTTAATCAGTAGCCTAGTAATCTTAGTGTTCAAGTGTATTGACTCGGATGAGAGATTTGGGGTGCCCGCACCAGAACAGCTTCCATAAAACCGGTATTTCTTGGTCGCACTTTGGTGCAACTGCAGCTGCAACACTGATGATGATGCGACTTATTGCAAATCTTGCACCCACATATTCTCCACTCTAGATATATAAAAGACAGAAACTTGTCTTATTTTTTCTTTCTTCAAATTATTCTCATCTCATCTTCACCTATCAATCATGAAATTCGCTACTTTGTTCCTCATTGCTTCGGCCGTTTTAGCTTTGCCAAGCGATCAAAACTCCGACCACGTCGCCAAACTCGCCAAGAAGGACGCTGCTCCAGCTGATGGTTTCCGTTTCCCAACTGAGGATGAGGACAATCCTTACAGCAAAAACTACCGTTTCAGACCTCAAGACGACCAAGTTTCAGGAAACAACAAGGCTCAACAAGATGTCCCTTTGAAGGATAGGAAGGACAACAATGGAAACGAATGTCTGGGGTACATTGGTAACGAAGTCAAGGATATCCCTGAGGAGTGTATGAAAACAGTATTCTGTAGAAACGCAGATGTTGGCGTCGGGATGACTTGTGACTGGGTCAGTTTCAATACGGACAACTGGACCAAGCAGAAAATGATCGACAACTTCGTGGATAAAGACTGTGCCGGTAGCTATATTTGCAAGACTGAGGATTGGTACTAGGCTTAAGGATTAAAAATGAATAATCCAATTCATATTTGATTTGAACCAAGTTTATTTTATTTGAACCAAGTCTATTTTATTTGAACCAAGTTTCACCTGTAGATTCATCTTTCACCGTAGATAAACCTAGCAGTTACTATCTCCTAAGTATTTCCACACTATCCCCTAAGAATTTCCACACACTGTAACAAATAGAAGACAAGCTATTGGTCCATTATAATAGAAATATTACACTGCACACGTTACTTGACTCCATGTGTTAATATACAGAGTCAAGGTATTTCGTATGAGTGTTGTATGCAGACCAGTAATGTGATAAGAAGTCATTCCAAGTCATTGGTAAACATCAGTACCTCTAAACTAATTAATATTTGAGGATCTATTGGTGAGTCTGGTGTCGGGAGACATCTTAGTATGTCCTCTTTTTGGTGGTTTATATATTTTTGGTGTTATAAAATAGCGGGGACTTGTCCTTTTATATTGAAGTGAGCCTTCACATGACCAAAGTCACGTGAGTGTCTGCGGTGGTAGAGAGACATCAAGAGCTATTTTCTCAACATAAAGTGTTTTTCAAAACCATTCAAACCAACGCGACAAAACCATTCAAACCAACAAGACAAAATGGTTCAAACCAGCGCAACAAAATGTTTCGAATCAAGAAGACAAAATGGTTCAAACCACACTAGCAAAATTAAACAAACCAATACACATAACCCCTAACAAGTTGTTGTATACAGTATAGCCAGGAAACCAGTTCAGTTCCGTCAGTTTTTCACCCTTTTTTGGAACTTGACCCTTGATTGAATTGGTACTGCAAGACTTTTGTCCCAAATGTAGTACCATATGAGGCAATCTTCCAGACTCAAGGTTTCAGAATATTGAATTCTAATAAAAGTTGGTGTGAAACATTACGCCATTAGATTTGAACCATTCTGTCTTCTTGGTTCGAAACATTTTATCACGCTGATTTGAATAATTTTGAAAAACACTGTACCCCTTCGCACAGTCTTTCAAACCAAATGGCGTAATGTTTCACAACACTTTCTTTCATTAAAATTCAATATTCTGAAATCTTAAATCTGGACGATTAAATCTGGAGGATTAAATCTGGACGATTGCCTCATATGTTCTACATTTAGGACAGAGGTCTTGCAGTATCAATAAAGGGTGAAAAACGGATGGAACTGAACTGGTTTCCTTGTTATACTGTATACAACAACTTTTATTTGGTTTGAAAGACTGTGATAAGAAGTACGAAACTTTTTGAATTATTGGTTTGATTAATTTTGCTAGTGTGGTTTGAATCATTTTGTCGCGCTGGTTCAAAATATTTTGTCCCGCTGATTTGAACCATTGTCGCGCTGTTCGAATAAACTTGAAAAACACTGTAATGTGGTATGTTTTTACCCGCCTCACACCTCATGTACAACTTTGCTCTTGTAAAACTTTGGACTTGTAAGGTACGACTTACATATCCCTGTATATAAATATATACTAAAGCATGGGTTGAAACCAGGAAAATAGACCTGATGTTACTAGTACTCTAAAGCCTAAAGTCCTACTACTAGTACTGCTACTGACTACTACTAGTACTACTAGTACTACTACTACTACTACTACTACTACTACTACTGACTACTACTACTGACTACTACTACTGACTACTACTACTACTATTACTAGTACTACTAGTACTACTAGTACTACTATTACTAGTAGTACTACTACTACTACTATTACTAGTACCACTACTATTCCTACTGACTACTGACTACTGACTACTGACTACTGACTACTGACTACTGACTACTGACTACTACTGTTAGACGTTTGGTATTCTTAGGCCCATGATTTATGCTACTATTCTGTACTAGGAAATCCGTCTTGTGGTCACTAGTGATATCGCTCAACCTTGAACGGGAACCCCTCTATATATTCTTGGGATTCCTTGGACTCCTTGCTTTTGGGTGTAGACTTGGTAATACCTTGTCTGAAGTCATACCTGACTACTCCTGATGCCAAAACTCAGTTACAATACTAGTGTGCACTCATGCGTTCCTCGGAACCTGATGAGGCTTGTCCAATTCCGTTGTAGTACAGATAAATCATTACCTGCTTACACGGGTCAATCTCACATGTTCAACACATCTCACATGCTCAACACGTTGGTTAAAGTTCCTTGGCTTAGTTCATTGGTTGTGAGCCCTTCCCCTCCCTCTCGCCCTCGCCCTCGCCCTAGCAACCGTCTCTCGCCCTCGCCCTAGCAACCGTCTCTCGCCCTCGCTCTAGCAACCGTCTCTCGCAACCGTTTCTCACTTCTCCACTACAAGTCACACACCCACACACATACTTGCTCACTCTCCCCACTCTTCATACACTCACTCGCCATACACTCCACGCACTGACACTTACCACACATACAAATTCACCCTCCAACCTCCATTCACCCCACGTACTCATTCTCACACTCACCCCACGTAATCATAATCTCACACTCACTCCACGCACTCATAATCTCACACTCATATGCTTACTCACTCACTCACACACCCCACTCTCCATACTCACACTCACACACACTCACACACTCACACTCACACATCACTCACACTCATACTCTTACTCACTCACATGCTTACTCACTCTCCATACACACTCAGACACTCACTCACACACACACACTCACACACACACACACACTACCATTCATTAATGCTACAGTACAAACAGTCAATATCAGTACCATTATAATTAATTAATACTAACACAATTACATATTGGCACCATTAAAATTAGTACTAGCACATTAAATTAGTCTCAGTATACATTATTTACTATTGTCTTATTGTCCATTGTCTTATTGTCCCATTTCATCAGTAGCCTAGCTATCTTAGTGTTCAAGTGTATTGACTCAGACCGAGAGGTGTTTATGGTCTCAGATGAGAGATTTGGGGTACCCGCACCAGAACAGCTTCCATAAAACCGGTATTTCTTGGTCGCACTTTGATGCAGATGCAGCTGCAACACTGATGATGTTGCGACTGATTGCAAATTTGGTATCCACATATTCTCCACTCGAGATATATAAAAGAAAGACAAATTTTCCAGTCTCATTCATCTTTTTATCTCATCTCATCTTTACCTATCAATCATGAAATTCTCTACTTTGTTCCTCATTGCTTCCACCGTTTTGGCTTTGCAAAGCGATGAAAACTCCGATCACATCCCCAAACTCGCCAAGAAAGACGCTGCTCCAGCTGGGGGATTGGTTTACCCTACTGAGGAACAGGATGATCCTGACAGCGAGAAGTACCGTTTCAGAATGGAAAACGGCCAAGTTCCAGGAAGAGCCTGGAATCCACAAAATCAAAACAACAAGCCTCAAAAAAATGTCCCTGTGAAGGACAGGAAGGATAACAACGGAAACTCTTGTCAAAATTACCTTAGGAAAGAGGTCAAGGATGTCCCTGAGGAGTGCATGAAAACCGTGTTCTGCAGAAACGGGGACCTTTACTCCTACATGGGTTGTGGCCCGGTAGGTTTCAACATAAACAACTGGACCAAACAGAAATTGATCGACGATTTCGTGACTAAAGACTGTGTCGGTACCTTTATTTGCAAGCCTGAGGATTGGTACTCCCCTTAAGGTTAAAGGGTTGGACTTGAATAATTTAATTCATATTGTTTTTTTAAGCCACTTTCACATGTAGATTTATCTTTCACTGTAGATAAACCTAATAGTTATTACCTCCTGAGTATTTTCACATACGGCTGCTGTAGTGCTGTAATGCTGTAATACTGTAGTTCTGTAGTTCTGTAGTGCTGTAGTTCTGTAGTTCTGTAGTTCTGTAGTGCAGTAGTGCAGTAGTGCAGTAGTTCTGTAGTGCAGTAGTACTGTAGTTCTGTAGTGCTGTAATGCTGTAGTTCTGTAGTTCTGTAGTTCTGTAGTGCTGTAGTGATGTAGTGATGTAGTGCTGTAGTGCTGCAATGCTGTAGTTCTGTAGTGCTGCAGTTATGTAGTGCTGTACTGCTGTTGTCAACACACGGAGTCTGTTGAGAAAATCCATAAATACTCGCATAGACTGGAACGCCTATCTTGTTTTTCCTTCAGAGTGTTAACAATTCTGGTACACTAGTGTTTTTTTTTTTTTTTTCAATGTATTCTTAACTTGTGAGACTTATATAGACTAGAATATCTGTTTTGTGGTCTTAATCGATACTCCTCGACCATGAACGGAATCCTCTCTATAAATACTTGGGAATTGCTGGACTCTATTTTCCTGCACCGGACTTGTTAATCCCTTGTCTGAAGTCAAATCTTATGACTCCTGATGCCAAGACCTGGTTTATACTATTTGTCTGCACATAAACAATCGTCGGAACCTTATGAGACTTGTCCCTTTGTCCTTTTGTCCCATTCCGCTATCCTACAGGTAATCCCTAACTTTCCACACGAGTCAGGACATCTCACATGTTCAATAGAGTCAAGGTACTACATAGTATGTTGAATACAGACTGTTGAACTTGAGAAACAAGTACACCTGGGGTACTGCATGTTCCCGTTACTGCATACAGATCAAACAATGATTGGTATTGTCCTCGAGAGAGACACGTTGGCAGTGGACCGGCTCGAGGACACTTGTCTAATATTTTTCCAATATTGGCCATTGTTCTGGAGAAGACAATGGGCTTAGTGGGTTGGGGCTGGAGTCCCAGACCTGATTATATATAAGACCTGATTATATATATAGAGAGAGACCCGTTCAGACTTGAATGGTATCAATTGGAACAACAAGTCAAGGAGATCCTACCTTAATATATTTAAAGATAGAATGGAAACTATAGAAATGGTTACTGAAGTACCAAAGTTAAGACGCTTGTTGAAACTTAACTTAATAACTATTCCAGATTATGGGAGTGTATACAACAATCCCAAACAGTATTTACAGTGTTTTTCAAAAAATATTCAAACCAGCGCGATAAAACTATTCAAACCAGCGTGACAAAATGTTTCGAACCAAGAAGACAGAATGGTTCAAATCAAATGGCGTAATATTTCACACCAACTTTTATTAGAATTCAATTCTCTGGAATCTTAAATCTGGAGGATTACCTCATATGTACTACATTTGGGAGTCTTGCAATACCAATCAAGGGTGAAAAACGGACGGAACTGAACTGGTTTCCTTGTGATCCTGTATACAACAACTTATCCATTTGGTTTGAAAGACTGTGGTAAGGGGTACGAAACATTTTGTCGCGCTAGTTTGAATCATTTTGTCGCACTGGTTTGAATAGTTTTGAATAACACTGTACAGTGCTTTTCAAAAGGATTCAAACCAGCGCGGGAAAACGATTCAAACCAGCATGACAAAATGTTTCAAATCACACTAGCAAAAAGTTTCGTACCCTTTCGCACATCCTTTCAAACCAAGTGGCATAATGTTTCACACCAACTTGCATTAGAATTCAATATTCTGAAATCTTAAATCTGGATGATTGCCTCATATGGTACTACGTTTGGGACAGAAGTCTTGCAGTATTAATCAAGGGTGAATAAGGGACAGAACTGAACTGAACTGGTTTCCTTGTTATCCTGTATACAACGATCAACTTGTTAGGGGGTTATAAGTTGTATTAGTTTGTGTAATTTTGCTAGTGTGGTTTGAATTGATTTGCCGCGCTGGTTTGAACCATTCTGTCTTCTTGGTTCGAAACATTTTGTCGCACTGGTTTGAATAGTTTTGAAAAACACTGTACAGACCAGTGATGTACTATATGCAGGTCATACACGTGTAGAAGTGATAATTCCAGCTCAGCTAGAAATGCTAGGGAAAGAGGTGGCCTGTAGAGTAACCATGGTTCAAGATCTAGAAGTTTTCTCTTACTATAGGATATGAACCTTATGTCTCATGAAGATAAGTAAACACTTTAGGTGAAGTAAACATTTTAGGTGAAGTGAAGTAAAGTGTTTACTTTAGGTGAAGTGTTTACTTCAGGGGGAGGAGGAGAAGAGTTTTCAGTGCTTGTTAAAGTAACATCAATACGAGATCTTTTGGTGGGTCTGGAACTGGAGGCATCTTGGTATGTCTCCTTCAATAAACATATTCGATTAGTTATCTTATAAGAGATATTGGGAAGGCTTTCTTATATATGTGGGACTTGGCCTTCACTGACCCTTCGTTGTCAGGACAACCAGGGTACAACCAGGGTACAACCAGGGTACAACCAAGGTACAACCAAGGTACAACCAAGGTACAACCAAGGTATAACCAAGGTACAACCAAGGTACAACCAAGGTACAACCAAGGTACAACCAAGGTACAACCAAGGTACAACCAAGGTACAACCAAGGTAGGGGAACTAGCTGCGTGGTGCCCTGCAAGCCTAGAGCACCGTGCGCGCTCTTATTCGGTGCTATTTTCCAACAAGACGAGTGAGATAAATACAGTGTTTTTCAAAACTATTCAAACCAGCGCGCCAAAATGTTTCGAACCTCTTTGCACAGTCTTTCAAACCAAATGGACAAGTTGTTATATACAAGATAATAAGGAAACCAGTTCAGTTCCGTCCGTTTTTCACCCTTGATTGGTACTTGATCCTTGATGGGTACTTGATCCTTGATTGGTACTTGATCCTTCATTGGTACTTGATCCTTGATTGGTACTTGATCCTTCATTGGTACTGCAAGACTTTTGTCCCAAATGTAGTATATAAGAGGCAATTGTCCAGATCTAAGATTTCAGACTATTGAATTCTAATAAAAGTTGGAATGAAACACTACGCCATTTGGTTTGAATCATTCTGTCTTCTTGGTTCGAAACATTTTGTCATGCTGGTTTGAATCATTTTGTCGCACTGGTTTGAATAGTTTTGGAAAATACTGTATCAACCGTGCTGCGGCCTCATCTTAGAATTTTGGTCTTGTATGGTATAACTTACATATCCCTGTATAATAATATGTACTAAAACCTAAGTTGAAACGTTCACTATAAATAAAGGAGTTTGTCTCTGTTAGAAAGGGCGAACACCTGAAAGTAATTGGTCTTTCTAAGGAGTGGCTTATTGTTAACGCGTGGATAAGAACTAGAGAAGTAGTCACACGCATGGGGTGACTAGCGATGATATGCAGGACGACGAGTGAGCCGCCGGGCGGCGTGAGAAAAGATTCTCAGCCACTCATAGAGAAGTCAGTTCTTCCGTAAGGTCAAGTGATGGGGTGGACTGAACCCAAACTACAGTGAATAAATATATGTCTGAAAATTAACACTTATTGTTTTCAGAAATCATGAATGACCACTCTCGAATTTAAGTTGGTTTTGAGTTGGATTGAGTTGATTTTGAGTTGATTTTGAGTTGGTTTGAGTTGATTTTAAGTTGGTTTTGAGTTGGTTTTTAATCGAAGGTTCTAATCGAAGGTTCTAATCGAAGGTTCTAAATGCTAATCCTCCTCGAAATTAGTTAATAACACTTGGAAAATAAGGGGGCAAAAAAATACTATATGTGAAGTCGGGTACCATAAGAGAATAGTACTACAATGTAACAACAAGTGCTCATGATACATCCCTTGGGGTTTACCTTGGGGTTTGCCTTGGGGTTTACCTTTGGGTTTACCTTTGGGTCTACCTTAGAGTCTACCTTGGGGTCTACCTTGGGGTCTACCTTGGGGTCTACCTTGGGGTCTACCTTGGGGTCTACCTCAGGGTGTACCTCCATACTGAAAAATCATCTCTATGTGCATCTTCATTCACAGGACCATATATAAATTTATTCACCCCTGATCCCTTTTAATACCTATTCATCTTTATACCTAATTTACCCTCACTCTCATCTTCTATGTATCGAAAATACACAGGGGCATTCACTACCACTATGGTCTAGTAGTGTATGTTACTCTACCTCAGTACTACCTCAGTACTACTATACCTAACTCTACAGCTGTACAATCCTAATACTCTACTCTACTCTCTACTCTCTACTAACTACTGGTACAGATAGAGACTACAGATACAGACTACAGATACAGACTACAGATACAGACTACCCGGTTGAATAAAAACACTACTTAAACAAGTACTACTAGTATTACTAGTATAAGGACAATAGTGGTGCTAATAGAATTCCTTGACGTACTGATTGTACTTGCTAAGCGTTACTGCCCATGCTCTTGATCTGGAGCGGTTTAGTCTGCAACGGTTTAGTCTGGAACAGTTATGTCTGCAACGGTTTAGTCTGCAACGGTTATGTCCGTAACGGTTATGACTGGTCCCAATGAAATCTGATAGTTAAAGACCTTTTAGTATCATTCAGTCATTCCATTCTTATCTGTATCTAGACTATACTCAGAGATTCCAGAATCGTATCACCGCTGTTTCGATCGTTTCTTATGAGAACATTTTCCTCGTTCTATATGTCCTATTTCGGTCCGTCCTTAAGCTATCCATTGTCTAGGAAAAGACAATAACCAGAATTAAGCGCGATCTAGACGCGAGCTAGTCGAGAGTAGACTAAAATTAAACCAGACCTCGACCAGACTTAGACCAGACCTGGACTCAAGTTAGACCAGACCTCGACTAGACTTAGACCAGAATTGGACCCAAGTTAGATCAGAATTGGACCCAAGTTAGACTAGACCTACACACTTGGTGGGCATAATGGTTGATGTTGACACCAAGACTCCTCCCCAGGGCCAGTTGAACCACCCATCGGGTCGTTACCTAAGGTGTAAGAAGTGAGTGGTTAAGTGCGAGGGGTTAAGTTCGAGATTGGAATTGAGTTGGTAGTGCACTTTGATGCGATACTTTGGTGCGATTGGGCGACACTGAGTTGGTGCGATTTTGTTGTTCTTTATCATCTACCAAAGCATAATCTGAAACGGTTATGTATCTAAGCTCAAAACTCTCATCATCATCGTCTCTTGCTCTATTAACTCTTTTATTACCACCCGCTCCCTTTTCCACCGGAAGTCGTCCACTCTTCGTCTATTCCTACATACAACTGTTTCATCTGGTCTGCTTACATGCAGTCACAAGGAACATGCAGTACACCAGTACACAAGAGAATTACTTGGCTCTTTATGTTCCAACAGATTTGGTGTGAGACTGAGTTGGTGCGTTTCTTGTACCATTTTCTTGTGCGACATTAGGCGTTATCGTTTCGCTTGGTAGTGCGATTGTTCAACGGGTGCAATTGTTCACCGGGTGCGACTTGGCCACGACTCACTTCTCACTTCTCACTTCCTCGTCCGACTTCCTTATCCGGATCACTTACCACCACCACCACCACCACCAAGACTTAAAAAAAAGACCATTCGAGCAAATTATAGGCCAATCACATTCATCTGCCCAGTTCATGTACGCTGACAAGAATATGCCGTACATCTAAAAATATCTAGGTTCCTCAAGTTCAACAGGCACTACCGAGCCGCAGCAGCGTGCGCAAACCTGCGCAAACCTGCGCCAGCCCTGAATTTCTTATTCGCACTTTGGCGCAGCAGCATTGTCGCAGCTGCGGCTGAATTCAAATATTGCATCCACATAGCCTCCACTCGAGACATATAAAAGAGAGACAAGTTGTCCACCTCATTCAAAATTCTTCTCATCTTATTTTCCCATCTCATTTTTCAATCACATCACATCTCATCTATTAAATCATGAAATTCGCCACTTTGTTCCTCATTGCTTCTGCCGTTTTGGCCATGCCTACCGGTGAAAAGGCCAACAACAACGTTGAGCTTGCCAAGAAGGAGGCTGCTTCTTCTGGTGCACTCGCTTACCCTACTGAGGACCAGGACGACCCTGACAGCGATAACTACCGTTTCAAAATGGAAAACGGCCAAGTTCCAGGAAGAGCCTGGAATCATCCAAAAAAGGTTTCTTTGAAGGACAAAAAGGATAACAACGGAAACTCTTGTCGGAACTACTTTGACAATGAAGTTGAGGATGTCCCTGAGGAGTGCATGAAAGCAGTGTTCTGCAGAAACGGGCTCCCTGGCACCAGAATGGGTTGTGGCCCGGTAGGTTTCAACATAAACAACTGGACCAAACAGAAATTGATCGATGACTTCGTGACTAAAGACTGTGCCAGTTCCTTTGTTTGCAAGCCTGAGGAATTTTACGATGCTTAAGGGTTGGACAGGAATAATCTAAATCATATCATTTTTGAAGTAACTTTCACCTGTAGATCCATCTTTCATTGTAGATTCTCTATTGACTCATGAAGCAATCTTGATCATAAACGTTTCCATTAAGTGATCCTCCATCTAGGAGTGATATTTCCCACCCAGTCTGTGTTAGAACATGTGCAATACTTTGGGATTTGTAAATGAAAGTTAATATTAGTTGTATATTTGAATACTATAATATGATTTAGAGAGATCACTGAGGATTTTTTGATTCTTCGAATTCTTCGGATTCTTTGGATTCTTCAGGTACATCGAGTCAGGCGAACCTGCTATTTTATATATTTCCTTGCTGCTTCGGGTAACCCTTGAGGGATTTCTTGAAACAGCTGGCGTTCGGGATTTGAAACTTCGCGATGTTTCATATTAACCCTGAGAAGTCCTTATCAGGAATTTTCCTTGGCGCGGGCATATTAAATGCGTCCAAAAGCATGAAGCCTAGCGCCCCAGTATTCAAGTCTCCTTGATTACTAATCGAGAGATTACTAATAGAGACTTGATACTAACCTTCACACCATCTCATCCTCATGAGACCACAGTCGAAATATCGACCAGGACGAAACGGTCTATGCAGCACAGCTAGCTGTTTCAAACAATGCAGCAGTTCATATGTCAGAGTATCGGCGGTCAAGCTTCACGAAGGATACTGGCACGCATGCCCCCCACGCTACGTCCAAATCATCGGTGTCTACTAAGGGTGACGGGAGAATCATGCTAATGAACTCGAAGTTTCTAGCCCGAAGCAGAACTCGCTAGGTACTTCAGATACATAAGAGATTTGGAGACAAATACAAGACAAATCAGTAGAGGCATGGAAAGCAAACCGAACTGAGTCAACTAAATTAAACTACATCCAGCCTCGTTAATAGAATCCATTGACACTAGGTACTCAATTCTAGTGTTTGTTGGATTTTTCTTATCAGTTTGCCAGAACTCTTTTTCAGGTAAACTCCCATATCGCGGTTACCCAACTCCAACAGATAAACGATTGCGTGGAACTTCGGATCAAATGGACCGAGACTTCTTTTTGCCTCTATCTTTTTTTCGCAAGACTGGGAGTCACCCGATTCCGTACTTACCCTGGATTTAATAGAACTGTGCCCGGATCTAACTCTAACTCTACAGGGAACTCTGTTGATTGTCTCAGTGCAGTCAGTCTCGTTTCTGACCCACACCCACTACTTGAGTCACTGAAATCTCACATGCTGTAATACAGCCTAATCCTCCACCAAGTGACTGAACACTAATTGAAAACTAACTATACACATTATATTGGCTGGTAAGTGTCCTATAACCGTCCCATACTTGGCCCATAAGCGTCCCATTCTTGGCCCATTCTTGGCCCAAGATTGACCCATAATTCTCCCAACTATACTAACTATACCAGTCAGGATACTATTAACTATACTATATACTGTACATTGTACTATACGTCCCTACTGTCTACTGGCTACTGTCTACTATCTACTGTCTATTGTCTACTGGCTACTGTTTACTATCTACTGTCTATTGTCTGTTGGCTACTGTTTACTACTACCAACTATTCCTAATTATTATGACTACTATTACAAATCACCCACTGCCTGTTGTCGTATGGCAACTAGTCAAAGGCACCCATGGTCTTTTTCCTAAAAGAAGGATACGCTTCTCATATGGACCAATCCACTTGGGTCCATGATGCTATTGAAGGTAACAATTCTATACTACTTTATTTTTTAAGTCATAGTATTCCAAATACTTGCAATCCTACTCTTGAGTCCTTTTCTCAACACTATATTATACCACTTACTACTTACTTACTACTTGATACTTACTACTTACTACTTACTACTTACTACTAATACTTCCATGATATACTTCTAATAAGAACTCCATTTTAGAGTGGAAGCTACTGTTTTGAATGGGTTTTTAGGGAATGGTAGACAGACCTCGGAATAACCGGAATTCGCACCAGCACTTTTTTTCTCTCCCCTCCTTACATGCTTCCCCAACCAATAATTTACTTTTCAAAATGTATAGTTGAGATGTCTGGAATTCTAGAATTTCAAAAAACCCACTTTTAGTTTCGTAAGATTGAAATCAATGGTCATTTGCGTTGAACCTTTTTCTAATGAGGTAGTCTGGTGTACGGATGTTTTTTGCACCCATTCTGTCTCATTCCGAGGTCCCCCCCCCTCCCTCTTCTTTTTCCGCCGAAATCCTTTCACCCAGTACTACTTATAGTTTGTTGGGAAAGGAATTTTGGTTCAAATATTCACATGTAAGGTATTCGAATCGGGAAGTACCTGCATACTACAAATATTACATGTTTGTGCAGGATTGAATACTGTAGATTATTTAACGCATCTTCTGCAACGATAGTTGCGGTACCAAGTGGAGGTGGACCATAGATTAACCATGGTGTGATTTCCAGTAGACAGTTACTGAGGCACACTGTCCTCATAGTCTCTTCAAGGTATGTAAACACTTCAGGGGTTTTTAGTTCAAGAGAGGAAGGAGATATAGAGTTGTCAGTGTCCATTGAAGTATTGGTGGGTCTGGTCCTTGGAGACATCTTGCCCCAGACAGATGATATGCCCAGACAGATGATACGGCCAAGACAGATGATATGGCCAAGACAGATGATATGACCAAGACAGATGATATTTGATTGAGTTACTTAAAAGATGGATATGGTCCAGACTCCCTTATATATGTGGGAGGTCTACCTTCACGGTCTACTTCACAGTCTACTTCACGGTCTACTTCACGGTCTACTTCACGGTCTTAAAGGGATTCTTAGACGAATGTCTCCATTTGCGAGCCCATGAGGTATTGCTGCAAAAAATGGACCGTCTTACTGCGCTCTACAAAGTAGTGAGCCGCGCGAACTGTTGCAACTCACTTATACTCAAGTGACACTGCGCTTCGTGTCTCACATTTACGAGTCTCACGGAATAAGACGACAATGAGACGGCCATTGCTATGGTTGTCTCAATGACTACTGAAATTACTGACTGACTGACTGACTGACTGACTGACTGACTGACTGACTGACTGACTGACTGACTGACTGACTGACTGACTGACTGACTGACTGACTGACTGACTGACTGACTGACTGACTGACTGACTGACTGACTGACTGACTGACTGACTGACTATAATGAATGCAATGAAAGAAGGAAGACTGACTACCTGGCTGACTTCATTGTTATAGAAGAACAAAAAAACAAGAGAAAAAAAAAAAGAAAAAAAAAAAGAAAAAAAAAAGACTGGGAAAATGGACGTGGTGATCGATTACTTATGACTACTAACTAATATAGCGGAATTGGTAGACCTGTCGTTTTGGAGATAGGTATTTCTGTTGATTCTGGAAGTCTCAACATAAGGAGGGTAGGTTTTTCGTATGTGTGTTGTATGCAGACCAGTAATGTGTAGAAGTGATAATTCCAGCTCAGCTAGGAATGTTGAGGAATCAGGTGGCAGGTAGAGTAACCATGGTTCACGGCACCAGGCGGTTGTAGTAACCACAGGTGCGTATGAAGAACAGGTATATGAAGAACAGGTATATGAAGAACAGGTGCATGAAGAACGGGTGCTTGTTACCACACTATCCCTACACGCCATTGGGGATACTGAGAGCATTCACCTTGTTACCGTTTTTCAACAAATACTTCCAGTATATATTTCAACCTATGTTTTGGTATATGTTAATATACAGGAATATGTATGTTTTAGTGTATGTTAATATGCAAGAATGTGTAAGTTTTACCTTACAAGACCAAAGTTCTATCTGAGGTGTGAGACGAGTGAAGCATTTTTATTGGACTTTGTTGTTCTTAAGTCCATAATCAGTAAGGTTTGTATCTTTGTTCATTCTTAGATTCTTAGTTGTGCTTATAATCTGTACTAGGAAATCCGTCTTGTGGTCACTAGTGATATCGCTCAACCTAGAGCGGAATCCTCTCCATATATACTTGGGAATCCCTGGACTCCTTGTTCCTGCACCGGACTTGTTAATCCCTTGTCTAAAGTCAAACCTGACTCCACCTGATGCCAAGACTCAGTTACAATACTAGTCTGCACTCATGCGTTCCTCGGAACCTTATCAGGCTTGTCCAATTCCGTGTTGAAAAGCACCACTAAGAGCGCGCATGGTGCTCTAGGCTTGCAGAGCAATGTACGGATATTTTCCCAAGCCTCGATTGTTACACCAGCCGAGGACCAATGGAGGATCCGACGATCAACCGGGGATCCGACGATCAACCGAGGATCAATAAAGGCCAACTCACACATATATAAGGAGGCCTTCGCCACATCTTCTATTAGATAACTAATCGAACGTCAACTGCCTGAGGTATACCAAGATGCCTCAAAAAAACCAGACCCACCAAAAGATCTCATATTGATGATACTTCAACAAGTACTGGCAACTCTTCTTCTTCTCCTCCTCCTCCTCCTCCTCCTCCTCCTGGAGTAAACACTTCTTCTGAAGTAAACACTTCTTCTGAAGTAAACACCTCTTCTGAAGTACTTCTTCTCAAGTGTTTACATATCTTGATGAGACTATGAGATCAGTGACTTATAGTATGAGTCATCCTCAGGATGTTACACCCTGGTTAATTAATGGATCTCCTGGTGCACTGTCGTTACGGATCTGGCGTTATCTGATCTACATTCCGTGTTGAGAATGAGCAATGCCTAATCATTCCAGAAGCGGAAGGCGCGCTCTTAGAAAGTATAGACTGTGCTACGCCTGATGAAGGTTTAGCTACAGCATGAATTATGTTGAAGAAGGTTTAACCTCAGTAAAAGACTGAAGGCCTAGCAGAGTTCCTGGACTATATAAGTTGGAACTCTCGCTACAATCCTAGTGTTAATTAATTAATCAGAATATTATCTGGAAAGATATCCCAATGTCTTCTACTCCCAGACCCACCAGAAACAGCTCTCGTGTAACACCTGAAGTATTCACATATCTTGATGAGACTATGAACTTTATGAACACCAATAAGTATCGTCCTCTGGACTGTACTCCATGGCTATTGAAAGGACCACCTGATGTGCCCGAGTTGAGAGCACATGAGGAGTTAAATAATCTACAGGTTATGAGTTTAAAAGATTACAAAACGATTCTTCCCGTCGAACTTGGTTACCATAATGGAATGCGGACTCCAGAGCTTTACTACTTAATGGTAGAGTATTTTGCTCTGTTGTCTGAGATCCATGCCGTCTACTGTCTGACTACCCCTGAGGGATTTCGTGGATACTTTTCGGGTACTACTGAGGACATTTTTATGGTCCAAAGACGATTGGATCGTCAGTTCTCCAAGTTAGTTTACCTTTGTTATCCCTTTGCATCTGCACATGGTGATAAAACGATCTCGAAGCACATTATGGATACTGAAGTCATCCCTGACTTGATCCTGACGGAATTGACGGGCGAGACATTTTCCTATGGTCCTGCGTACCGTGATTATTTCTTTCGTGCCAATCTGGGTGCTATTATACCATTAGTCAAATTTTTGGTCGCCTATGGTAACACTCGTCTTCAGATTTGTGGTGTTATCTCATCCATCTTAGCTCCGCGTGTGGTTGCAAATTTGACACTGGAATTCTACCGCAAATTTAGTACCTTTGCTCGGGGTACTGGTCGTATTGAAGTGGAAATTTCCCAGTTTCTTCAAGTGGTTAAGCTGATTCACGCGTTAAATGACCCTAGGTCTAAACAACCGGATCCCTCTGATGCTCGGTCCAAAAGATCGGTTTCCTCTGATGCTCGGTACAAAAGATCGGCTTCCTCCGATCATCAGGGGTCCTCTCGTGGTAAGTCGTCCAAACAACGTTCCTCGTCTCTGAATAATAACCAATCTAAGTCGTCTCCCTTCAAGAGACAGGATACTCGCCGTGGTCGCAAGGAAGGCTCATTCAATAAAGATTCACTGGGCCAACATTCTGGACAGAAACGTCATTCAGATGATAAGTCTGCCAATAAATCTACCTCTGGTGAGGTAGTGAAGGCATTCTTACAATCTAATTCGGCATCTTCTCTGTCGTCCTCCACTACTCCTTCCTCCGGTGAGCCCGTTAACACCATGTTTCAAATGAATGCGGCTTCTTCCTTGTCCCCTTCCATTTATTCCACTCACGCTTCCGCGTCTTATCGTTATCTTTTTGATACTGGCAGCTCCGTTCACCTTGAGAATGATGTCAGTCTTTTGTCCAATTCTGTTTCCGACACGTCCTCCTCCGTTGCTGTGGCCAATTATCTGTCTATGGGCAGTGAGGGCTATGGTGAACTTACTTCAGGTACCACATTATCTGCATACACAAGTCAGCACATCTCACAGTGTTATTCAAAACGATTCAAACCAGCGCGGCAAAACGATTCAAACCAATAATTCAAAAAGTTTCGTACACCCCTAACAAGTTGTTGTATATAGGATAACAAGAAAACCAATCCAGTTCCATCCGTTTTTCACCTTTGATTGGTACTGAAAGACTTCTATCCCAAATATAGTACCATAAGAGGAAATCGTCCAGATTTAAGATTTAAGATTTAAGATTTCAGATTTAAGATTTCAGAATATTGAATTCTAATAAAAGTTGGTGTGAAACATTACGCTATTTGATTTGAAAGACTGTGCGTTTGAGAGACTGTGCGAAGGGGTACGAAACTTTTTGAATTATTGCTTTGTTTAATTTTGCTAGTGTGGTTTGAATCATTTTACCTCGCTGGTTCGAAACATTTTGTCGCGCTGGTTTGAATAGGTTTGAAAAACACTGTATTCACATTTCCAAATGAAACTTTGACCGTTCTAACGGGCATACTGCATAGCCTATAGTTTGTTTCCTCGGCTAAATAGCGTTTCTGGTGCATATGCACCTCACTTCAGAACAATAGGACTTAGTCAGTAGGAAAAGTCTCACGGAATCCGAGGAATGTATAGAGCAAATGAAACAAAGAAAGCTCAGCCTTCATAATTAGGGGTAATGTCTGCTGGTACTTCACAATTAGGGGTAATGTTTTCCCGTCACTTCACAATTAGGGGTAATTTCTTCCCGTCACTTCACAATTAGGGGTAAAGTCTAGGCATCCACTCCACAAAGTTCTAGCGTTGGAACCATAATTCTGGATTCTGGTGTTGGAACAGAGAAGTGGAAGGATAAACGGTATATAAGAGGGGAACTTCGTTGAGCAGTGAGTAGCTATTCTTTTAATTGAGTGAAGGCAAGGTTTTAGTCTTATGATTAACGAGATCTGGAAATTAAATGATTATCGGAATTGCACACATAAAAATTATGAATGATTTCGTATTAATGATTGCCTACTGTTTCTGTTTCTTCTGCGAAATGCCATAACCTCGCATAAACAGTAACAAAATATTAATTGGGAAAAAATCAGCGGAGCAAAAAATCCAGGAACGAAAAAAAAATGAAATTGAAAAAGAAATGAAATTGAAAAAGAAATAAAATCGAAAAAGAAATGAGTTTTAAAAATAAATCATTGCAGCAAAAGAAATGTAACATCGAAAGGGGAAAGAAATAAAATATTCACACATTATATTCATGGTCATGAGCCCTGGCATTTTAGTGCGTAGGCTTAGTTCTTTGGTTGTGAGCCCTTTACCTCACTCTCGCTCTCGCAACGTCTCGCTCTCGCAACGTCTCGCTCTCGCAACGTCTCGCTCTCGCAACGTCTCGCTCTCGCAACGTCTCGCAACCGTCTCTCACTTCTCCACTACAAGTCGCACACACACACACACACACACACAGTGTTTTTCGAACCAAGAAGACAAAATGTTTTAAACCAGCGACACAAAAAATTTCTTACCCCTTCTCATAGTCTTTCAAACCAAATGGACAAGTTATTGTATACAGGATAACAATGAAACTAGTTCAGTTCCGTCCTTTTTTCACCCTTGATTGGTACTGCAAGACTTCTGTCCCAAATGTAGTACTATAAGAGGCAATCATCCAGATTTAAGATTTCAGAATATAGAATACTAATAAAAGTTGGTTTGAACCACTCTGTCTTGGTTTGAATAGTTTTGTCGCGCTGGTTTAAAACATTTTGTCACGCTGGTTTGATCAATTTTGAAAAACACTGTACTTGCTCATGCTCACTCTCCACACACACACACATACTTGCTCACTCTACACACTAACACTAACACTTACACTCTCCACACACTACCATTCATCAATGCTACAGTACAATTCAAACAATCAATATTTGCACCTTTATAATAAGTATTGGCACGATAACAAATCAGTATTAGTACATTAAATCAGACTTAATACATTAAATCAGACTTAATACATTAAATCAGTTTCACATTAAATCAATATCACTACATTAAATCAGTTTCACATTAAATCAATATCACTACATTAAATCAGTTTCACATTAAATCAATATCACTACATTAAATCAGTTTCACATTAAATCAATATCACTACATTAAATCAGTTTCACATTAAATCAATATCACTACATTAAATCAGTTTCACATTAAATCAATTTCACTACATTCTTTACCATTCTCTTTTGGTTTAGTCAGTCAGTGGCTTAGTAATGTTTATGTTCATGTCTATTGTTTTAGATGGAGAGGCTTGGACTGACAGCCGCGCCGCAGTAGACTGCACTCAGCCGGAATTTCTTGGTCGCAGTCCGGTTCAAGCCGCACACCTGCGACGCTACGATTGATTGCAAATGTTCACAGCCTGCCATTCCAAACATATAAAAGAGAGACAAATTGTCCATGTAATTCATAAATATTATTTTCATCTCATCTTCACGTTTTAATCATGAAATTCGCTACTTTGTTTCTCATTGCTTCTTCTGCTTTGGCCATGCCAGCCGGTGAAAAAGCCAACAACAACGTCGAGCTCGCTAAGAAAGAGGCTGCTTCTGCTAGTGGATTCCGTTTCCCAACTGAAGATGAAGATGACCCTAACAGCCCTAACTACCGTTTCAAAATGGAAGACGGTACAGTTCCAGGAAAAGACTTGAAGCAACAAAACCAAGACACCAAGAAGGACGGTTACAAGTACTCCAAAGACAACAACGGAAAACTTTGTTCCGATTACTCAAAGAATCAAATTAAAGACATTCCTGAGGAGTGCATGAAGCCATTGTTCTGTGTTTTCCAACCTACCCTCAGATTTGGCTGTGGTGACGTCTCGTTCGAGGTGGACGACTGGACCAAGGAGAAATTGATCAATGAGAATGTGCTGGGAGAATGTGTTGGTCCAGCTATTTGCAAGAAAGAGGACGTCCTCAATGCTCCTCCTGACTGGAACGGAATTATGTAATACATTTGCTAATACGATATTTTTTTTGAACCAAGTTTCACCTGTAGATTCATCTTTCATTGTAGATACATTTGTGAGTGAATGTATAGAATGAGCTAGTCACTGCAATTATTTAGCCAAGTCTATAAGATACATTCGGGTATTGAAATCTAGATACTACAACTGATTACTAGAGGCTAGGCAGTACATTTGTGTATTGGACTCTAGATACTACAACTGAGTACTAGAGGTTAAGCAGTCAATCTGAGTACTGGACTCTAGGGACTACTTCAGGAGTATTTCCAAATAATGTACCTACTAAAAGACATGCAATTAGTCCTTTATAATATAAATATTACACTAAATACATTCTTTGACTCCATTAAAAGGGACCAGTTGGTATTACTACGCTATTATTCTTCTATTATGAGTACTACTCCACCAGTTATGAGTACTACTCTACCAGTGATGAGTACCAGTTATGAGTACCATTATGAGTACCATTATCAGTACTACTCTACTAGCTATGAATACTATTACTAGTTATGAGTACCAGTATGAGTACCAGTTATTAGTACTAGCTATGAGAGTTACTGACTACTACTGACTAGTAGGAGATCAAACTAAAATTATAAGCAGTATTGGTAGTGATACTACAGTACTACTATTGTCAGTTGAGTTGCTGTTCTAGTAGTATATGTGACCATACGTTTACTACCACGGTACTACCACGGTACTACCACGGTACTTCCATATCTCTATACCTAATTCTACAGTTGCACAACACGTAAACTCCTAATACTCTATATCCTATTATACCTTGACTAAACTACTAATACTAGTTCTCTTAATACGAGTTTTAATCTACTCTACTCTACTTTAATCCACTCTTGACTAACTACTAATTACTAATATCTAACTACCCACGCTTTTGATCTGGAAACATGATGTCTGGAACGGCTTAGTTTGGAATGGCTTAGTTTGGAACGGCTTAGTCTGAAACGTTTATTCTGAACCGATTATTCTGAAACATTTATTATGGAACATTTATTATGGAACGGTTATGTCTGCAACGGTTATGACCTTGGTCCCAATGATATCCTACCTTTTAGTATTACTCTCAGTCACTTCTACTATTATCTGTACCTAGAGTATACTCAGAGATCCCAGTATCATATCACTGTTTTTATGATTGTCGCTTATGAGAACTTTTTTGTCACTCTATAAGTCCTATGCCGGTCCGTCTCGAGCTCTCTATTGTTTATAACAAGACAATAACCAGAATTATGCGTGATCTAGACCAGAATTAGACCAGACTTTGACCAGACTTTGACAAGAATTACACCAGAATTAGACCATAACTAGATTCGAATTAGACCAAAATTAAACCAAAATTAAACAAATTAAACCAGAATTAAACCAAAATATACCAGAATTAAACCAAAATATACCAAAATATACCAAAATTAAACCAAAATTAAACCAGAGATAGACCAGAGCTAGACAATACATAACAGACTCGAGCAAATTAAAGACTAATTACATTGATCTCCCCCGCTCATATGTGCTCACATAAACATGTAGTGCATCTAAAAATATCCAGGTTCCTCGAGTTTAACAGGGAGTTACCGCGGCGCAGCAGCCTGCATCAGCCAGGAATTTCTTGTTCGCATTTTGGCGCAGCAGCATTGTCGCAGCCGTAGCCGTAGCCGCAGCCGCATTATCGCATTATAATTGTCATTGTCGCATTGCNCCCTTTTCCGCGGGACGTCGTCCACTCTCCGTCTATTCCTGCATATCACTGTTTCATCTGTCCTGCTTACCTGCAGTCACATGGAACATGTACTGATTCCTCATGTTCCAACAGCCCGCACTAGCTTGCGCCATCCGCCGCACCAGCCCTGAACTTCTTGTTCGCACTTTGGCGCAGCCGCAGCCGCAGCCATAGCCGTAGCCGCATTATCACATTGTCATTGGCGCATTATCGCAACTGCGGCTGAATGCAAATTTGGTATTCACATAGCCTTCACTCGAAACATATAAAACAGAGAGACTTNCGCAACTGCGGCTGAATGCAAATTTGGTATTCACATAGCCTTCACTCGAAACATATAAAACAGAGAGACTTTTCCATGTAAATCATAATTATTATTTCATCTTATCTTCACATCTTAATCATGAAATTCGCCACTTTGTTCCTCATTGCTTCTGCCGTTTTGGCCATGCCTACTGGTGAAAAGACCAACAACGTCGTCGAGCTCGCCAAGAAGGAGGCTGCTTCTGCTGGTGCGCTCGCTTATCCTACTGAGGACCAGGACGACCCTTACAGCGATAACTACCGTTTCAAAATGGAAAACGGCCAAGTTCCAGGAAGAGCCTGGAATCCACAAAACCAAAACAACAAGCCTCAACAAAATCAAAACAACAAGCCTCAACAAAATCAAAACAATAAGCCTCAACAAGAGGTCGCTTTGAAAGACAAGAAAGACAACAACGGAAATGATTGTCTGGGGTACATTGGCAAAGAAGTCAAGGA
>NLAO01002181.1:6269-18210 GCA_002370835.1 Metschnikowia continentalis | reverse complement strand
TTTGCTAGTGTCTTTTGAATTGTTTTGCCGCGCTGGTTTGAACTATTCTGTCTTCTTGGTTCGAATCATTTTGTTGCGCTGGTTTGAACCATTTTGTTGCGCTGGTTTAAACCATTTTGGCGCGCTGGTTTGAACAGTTTTGAAAAACACTGTACGACTTTAAGAGATAAGCTATATCAAAACGCTTGATAAAACAATCATCACTTACACTAACTGAACGGGTGAGTTCCTACTAATAGTAGCCGTCAGAACATATTCAAATATCTTAGATTTTTATTTTTAGGCATCGTTCCTGGAAACGATCCACAACATCGACAAGCCGTTAGAAGCTTAGACCCTTTGCGAATACAGGTCAACGCCCCAGGTCGCATAATAATTCTAACACACTCTCTTGAGAAGTCTCACTCACTCTCACTCACTCTCTGTCTATCACGTGCGCGCACTACCCACACATCTCATCTCATCTCTTCTCTCCTTCAACACCAGCACCAGTACACATTCTCACCATGTCAAAATACGAACGGGAAAAAGATCGGTTCCCCTCCAAGGTGGCCAAGGCTAAGCTGCGCCGAGTCAACCGTAGTATCAAAAAAATTGATAACGATTACCGCGATTTCGTCAAAAGTGCAGAGGCTACTGACCTCTTGTTACAGGAAGAAGGCGGGTTCCTCGAGGCAGAAAATGATATGGAGAAAACTCATAAATTCAAACAACAGGATATTGCAGAGGCTGTTGATATTAGTACAGCCCATAAAAAATTCGATCTTCAACTCACAGAATTCGGGCCTTACACGGTGGATTATACGCGGAATGGAAGGAAACTCTTGATTGGCGGTAAAAAGGGTCACGTGGCTTCCATGGACTGGCAAAAGGGCACCATTGATTGTGAGCTTTTTTTGAACGAAACTGTCAATGCTGTACAGTACTTCCAGAGGGAGCTGTTCTTTGCGGTGGCCCAGAAAAGGTACACTTTTGTCTATGACCAGCAAGGTGTGGAGGTACACCGGTTGAAAGACCACCAGAACAATACTCTTTTGCAGTTTCTTCCTTACCATTACCTTCTTGTGGGTGCAGGATACCATGGCCGTTTAAAGTACCATGATGTGACCACTGGAGCAATGGTCAGTGATATGCCCACCAAAATGGGTCCTACACAGGCCATGAAGCAAAATCCTTGGAATGCCATAATGCACTTGGGTCACGGAAATGGTACAGTCTCTCTCTGGAGCCCTACACTGCCCGAACCCTTGGTCAAGATGCAGTCCAACCGGGGTGCTATTCGGGACTTGGCTATAGACAGAGAGGGAAAGTATATGGTGGTCAGTGGGCTGGATAAGTATGTCAAAATATGGGATTTGCGTATGTACAAGGAATTGGACTCTTATACACTGCCCACGCCGGCCCGATCCGTGGATATCTCCGATAATGGGCTTGTTTCGTTGGCCTGGGGGCCTCACGTGACCGTATGGAAAGATCTTTTCAAAGGTGAACACCAAAAAGACCCCTACATGACACATATGTTAGCGGGAAAGAAACTCGAGAAGGTTCGGTTTGTTCCCTTCGAAGATATCTTGGGAATAGGCCACTCCAAAGGAGTGCTGACGATGATCGTGCCAGGTGCAGGAGAGGCCAACTTCGATGCCATGGAAATTAATCCATATGAATCCACCAAACAAAGACAAGAGGCCGAAGTGCATTCGTTACTTAATAAGCTTCCTTACGATACTATTGCATTGGACCCACTGTTCATTGGTACTGTGGACGCGCGGGCTCGTAACCTCGATCTCCGGCCCAAGGGTCCTGAGACTGTGGTGAAGGCCAAGAATGTGGTTGATGAGAGGCAGATGCGTACGGAGAGAAATATACAACGCGAGGCTGAAAGAAGGGAGAAAATCCGCCTCAAGGAGTTGGGTGTTCCTGATGAAAAGGAGAAGTTGGGGCCTGCATTGGGACGGTTTGTTTAAACAGAGCCAAGAAGTTGTTAATGAGAAAAATTTCAGGACATGGTTATGGGTGGAGATGCATTTCTTAGAGCACTATATTATAGTGTCCATCATACGGAGGGGTTTAAGTGTACCTTGGCATTTTCTGTTAAGACAAACTCATATCCAGGTATTGTTTCATGGAGACTCTAGTTGGAAATCTTTATGGATATATCTTCAGGAGATTACCATTCAAAAAGGCAGTCTGAACATCCATTTGAAAGATTTTCATGACATTCATGTCATTCATAACGGCCTTAGCAGCCTTAGATGATTATATGACTATTGTTAGATTCTGGCTACGTCCAGTACTCTGTTTTGTGTGTTTTGTGTGTTTTGTGTGTTTTGTGTGTTTTATGTGTTTTATGTGTTTTGTATGTTTATTCGCTGATGGATTCCCAATACAGTGTTTTTCAAAACTATTCAAACCAGCATGACAAAATGTTTCAAACCAAGAAGACAAAACTATTCAAACCAAATAGACAAAATGGTTCAAACCAAATGGCGTATTGTTTCACAGCAACTTTTATTAGAATTCAATATTCTGAAATCTTAAATCTGGACGATTAAATCTGGACGATTGCCTCATATGTACTACATTTGGGACAAAAGTCTTCCAGTATTAATCAAGGTTCAAAATGGACGGAACTCAATTGGTTTCCTTGTTATCCTGTATATAAAAACATGAAGAACAATGTTCTTTATATACATATATATTCTTATTATCGTATATTTTTGACAAACGTGACTCGAACACGTATTATAGTATTGGAAGTACCAGAGTTTAACCAAATTAACTTATTGTCCCTTTATCGTAAATATATACATATTTTCTTATTTTTATAAATCATATGTTATTTATATAAACATTGTTATGTTCTTTATAACGTATATTGCCTAAACTTGTATTCGTTGATGGTTCCTCAAGAGAGGAACCGAGAAGGCTTATATAACTTTGAGAGAAACGTGTTACCGGAAAACTTTCCANGGCTTATATAACTTTGAGAGAAACGTGTTACCGGAAAACTTTCCACTAGAACAATGGTACGGCTTATTCTAGAATATTCGAAAGAAGACCACCGATGCCCGAAATGCCGAGACGGCCGAACGCCTTGATACAGAGTTAGCCGTGGCAAATGTTGGGATCAGACATCGTAGGTTTCATAATGTTCCTATGGGTAATGCCCTACCTATAGTGGATCTAACAAACATATATATGATAAATACCTTAATATTCCATCATTTACCTTGATCATTTTTTATATATAACATATTTTCTGTTAGATTCCGGTTACGTCAGGTACTCTAGTTACTATGTTTATTCGCCGATGAATTCCCAATAAGTGGGAATCCGAGTACCTTATATCGCTAGCGGTTCAACAATCAGAGTGGAGTAGGGTGGTTAACGCCAGGTCACGAGGTAAGGTGAATTCGATGAGGTCAAGTCACGGGTGCAGGTGTCATGGGTGAGTCAATAGCCATTGTATCAGGCAGAGAGGTTGCATAATATCTCAATAGGTAGGGCACTACCTATGGTGGATCTAACATTTTCTATTTTATCATATCTATATATATACCCGCCGAAGGCTGGAATTAGGTTTATGGATTTTATATCCCTATACTTATCTTAATATGAAGGGAGGGTTTTATATATCCCCTTCGGGGAAATCTTATCCGGATAATATCAGTGCCCATTTTCAAATATATAGTATTAAATATATATTTATATCATATCAAATATATCATTATAGTATATAATGTATCTAGTTGTTTTTTTTTTTTATTTTTTAATATGAATATTGATATCTCTAATTATACGGATGATTATATCCCGGCGTAGCCGGGGGGATAATTTGAAAGATATTTTTTTTATAACCTTTATTAACATACTCAATATTTTTTTTATAACCTTTATTAACATACTCAAATTTTTTTTTTTTTTTTTTTTATATCAATACAGAATTTTTTATGCTTCTTCAAATATTCTACTACTTTACTACTTTTATGGATATGATATATGATAAATATCCCCCTTTATTAAATTTATATGCTTATTTATTATATTTATATCTTTATATAGATATTTATATCCGTAATACCTATATTTTTATATTTCAAGGGAAAGAATGTACGAAACTTTTTGAATTATTGGTTTGTTTAATTTTGCTAGTGTGGTTTGAATCATTCTGTCGCGCTGGTTTGAATACTTTTGAAAAACACTGTACTGTAATAGAACTTAGGGGAATCTGTTAGATCCGCCATAGGCAGGGCCCTGCCTATGAAGGTATTATGAAGCCTCTCAGTCCGATTGTTACAATGGTGATACGGCGTTTGGCCATCTATGCACGAAGTGCTCCGATGACTCCTTGTGAATATCGATGGCTCCTTGTGAATATCGATGGCTCCTTGTGAATATTCCAGAACAATAGTAAGGATTGTTCTGGTGGAGAGTTTTTCGGTGACGCGTTTCTCTCAAAGTTACATAAACCGCTTCAGTTCCTCTCATTGAGGAACCATCAACGAATATAAGAAGCTAGGCATAAATGCTTTAAAGAAAATAACAGAATCTATTAGATTCTGGTTACGTCTAGTACTCTGTTTTGTGTGTTTTGTGTGTTTGGTCGCCGATGGATTCCCAATAAGTGGGAATCCTAGTGATTATATAGCGAACCGATGAATACCGGGAAATGAAGCAAGGTGGTTAAGTACCATGTCACGAATTAGGTAAATGAATGAGTCCATGTCACGAATTAGGTGAATAAATGAGTCCATGTCACGAATTAGGTGAATGAATGAGTCTATGTCACAAATTAGGTGAATGAATGAGTCCATGTCACAAATTAGGTGAATGAATGAGTCATTGGCATTCGTAGACTCTAAGATACCTCTATGAGTAGTGTGTCTACCATGGTAGGTCTAACAGAATCCCAGAGAGTTCATCTTATTACGCGAACCTCCTAGTTCGTATATTCTTTCTTGCTGCCTCGGATAACCTTTAGGGTACTTTCCTATAACAGCTAGGGTTCTGAATGTGAGTCATTTTAAATGAATACCCTTGGCTATCTTGAATCCCTATTGTGGATTCTAAGGTGGCGTCTGCATAATAAAGCAGTGGTTACGCCATAACCATAAAACCATTAACCATTAAGTGGTTAAGGTTTGTTGAAAAACGGTGACAAGGTGAACGCTCTCAGTTTCCCCAATGGTTTGCAGGGATAGCGCGGTAACAAGCACCTGTTCTTCATATACCTGTTCTTCAAATCCCATATGATTACTACAACCGCCTGATGCCGTGAAGGTAGACCTCCCACATATATAAGGGAGTCTGGACCATATCCATCTTTTACATATCCATCTTTTAAGTAACTGAATCAAATATCATCTGCCTGAAGCATACCAAGATGTCTCCAAAGACCAGACCCACCAATACTTCAATGGACACTGACAACTCTACATCTTCTTCTTCTCTTGAAATAAACACTCCTGAAGTGTTTACATCTTCTTCTTCTCTTGAAATAAACACCCCTGAAGTGTTTACAGTGTTTTTCAAAACTATTCAAACCAGCACACCAAAATGTTTCGAATCAAGAAGACAAAATGTTTCAAACCAGCGCAACAAAAAGTTTTGTACCCCTTTGCACAGTCTTTCAAACCAAATGGACAAGTTGTTCCGTCCGTTTTTCACTCTTGATTGGTATTGCAAGACTTCTGTCCCGATTGTAGTACATATGAGACAATCGTCCAGATTTAAGGGGTGATTTCAGAATATTCATTTCTAATAAAAGTTGGTGTGAAACATTACGCCATTTGGTTTGAACCATTCTGTCTTTTTGGTTTGAATAGTTTTGTCGCGCTGGTTTGATTAATCTTGAAAAACACTGTATAAACTATGCCTCGTTTTTTATTAGAATCCGTCAGCACTAAATCCTCAATTCTAGTGCTCATAGGATTTTTCCTAACATCTTGTAGTATAGTATTTTTCAAAATATTCAAACCAGCGTGGCAAAACGATTCAAACCACTCTAGCAAAATTAAATAAATCAATACAATTTGAATAATTATATAACTCCTAACAAGTTGTTGTATACAGGATCACAAGGTAACCAATTCAGTTCCATCTGTTTTTCACCCTTTTTTGGTACTGCAAGATTTCTGTCCCAAATGTAGTACATAAGAGGCAATCGTCCAGATTTAATCGTCCAGATTTAATCGTCCAGATTTAAAATTTCAGAATATTGAATTCTAATAAAAGTTGGTTTGAACCATTTTGTCGCACTGGTTTGAATCATTTTGACAAACACTGTAATTTATAAGGTATTTCATAAATAATTCTCTTCTTAGGTATTTCATAGAAAATTCTTCTGTCGGAGATAAATACTTCTAGAGACCAAGTATAAAGACACCTAGTAATGGAATGATATATGATTTATGATTTATGGGATGGGCCAATGTGGATTATCCTATACAAGAGGAATCTCTATATGCATTCTCCACTTAATATCAATCCACTATAACCAAATGCAGTCTCCACTATATCAATTCACTATATTAGCTATACAATTCTGGAATGTACCGTAGTGTTTGGAATCCGCCAAATGTACCCCCACGTAATTCCCACGTACACCCCACGTATGACCTCACGAAACAATGTGTATTCCCACGAACAATGTGTATTCCCACGAACAATGTGTGTTCCCACGAACAATGTATGTACCACGTTCTCAGACCCCACTAGACCCCACTAAAGGTGGAGGACATGAGGCCACTTCCCCCCACTCCCATTATGTTTATTCACACCTCCTCCACACAGAAAAACAATTGTATTGAAAATAACATCAACATTCGATTGTGGCAGGTCATATTCCCCCACATAAATCCCCCACATAAATCCCCCACAAATATCCCCCACAAATATTCCTCATAAATATCCCCCACATAAATCCGCACGAACCACAGTTTAAGTGGGGGACACTCACAAGCCGCACCCACCATACTCTCATACTCTCATACTCTCATACTCTCATATACCACATCCCCCATTCTCCCCCACATCCCCCATACTCCACGATACTCCTTCGCCAACTACTTACATGGCCCATTCGGAGAACCATCAACAAAAAACATAGCAAACATTTTGGTGTATCCATGTATGATTACACACTCTACTTCAATTGAAAAATAATCTACTACTATACCTCTTACAATTTTTTTTTTATGCTAATACTCATAGTCTAAATTTTTTTGGCTAGGCCAAACTATGTACAATCTTTAATTAGTGCTAATTTCGTTACAGATGTCGATATGGAATTGGTTAAGGTTAGGTGGCATTTAAATACGGTTGATTAGGATGGCCCCGGAATTGGAGTTAAACCGGGGGTTGCGAAAAGCGGCGAAACACCCGTACACCAGGATACCCCAGCACAAAAATGCCCAATGTAAACCACGTTTTTTTTAATCGTACGGAAAAAAAAGTGGGTTGGTTAGAATCCTGGAATTCCGGAATTTAGAATGCATTTTTTTTTTTAGTTGAAACAGTTTTCATGGTGAACTTTTGGTGGTCCTGTAGTTGGACAATTCCGGCCGCGGCCCTCAATTCCAACCAATTCCAACCAATTCCGACCAATTCCGACCAAACTATTGCATATATCAGGATCAGTGCTCATAATTATACCTCATATTAGTATGTCACAATAAGTAAACAATACAGTATGGTATTCTGTTCAATTTTTGTCCATGGTAATTATTGAAGAGCCAAGCATCTAGCAACGACGGTTGACTAGGCGACCCTGTTACACTACTACTACTACTCAGTAGTCAGTTTTACTACTCAGTATTACTTCTATCACAGTTACTGACTACTACTACTTAAAACTTCATCTTAATGCCAATAATACTACTCACTAATTAATACTACACTTATATCTTCTTGCTTAATGATTAGTACTCAATAGTTAGTATTTAATACTAGTACTGAGTGGTTACTATTGTTTACTACCATTGGGTGTTAGTTCTCCTGACCCACAAATGTCTACTACTACTGTACTACTGTACTACTGTACTACTGTACTACTGTACTACTGTACTACTGTACTACTGTACTACTGTACTACTGTACTACTGTACTACTCTACTACTCTACTACTCTACTACTCTACTAGTCTCATACCTGTTCTGATACCTCACTGAGAGAATAGCTCCGTTCCTGCACGTCGTCTGGAAGATCAACATACAGTGTCTTTCAATATTATTCAAACCAGCGAGACAAAACTATTCAAACCAAGAAGACAGAATGGTTCAAACCAAATGGCGTAATGTTTCACACCAACTTTTATTAGAAATGAATTTTTTGAAATCTTAAATCTGGACGATTACTTCTTATGTACTACATTTGGGAGTCTTGCAGTATTAATCAAGGATGAAAAACGGATGGAACTGAACTGGGTTCCTTGTTATCCTGTATACAACAACTTGTCCATTTGGTTTGAAACACTGTGTGAATGGGTACGAAACATTTTGTTGCGCTGGTTTGAATACTATTAAAAAACACTGTAAGAGTGAGTGCGGAAGAAATGGTGATCCGCCGGAGTAGCAAGTGAGGCCAACAACGGAGTGATGGTCCTCATGTAAGTATCTCTAGGAGGGAACTGAAACGGTCCATTACTATTCTACTAGTCTACTACTGCTACTCTACTACTCTACTACTCTACTATTCTACCACTGTACTACTCTACTACTGTACTACTGTACTACTCTACTACTACTCTACTACTCTAATACTACTACTACTCTACTACTCTACTACTCTACTACTGACTACTACTACTGACTACTACTACTGACTACTACTACTACTCTACTACTCTACTACTCTACTACTCTACTACTCTACTACTCTACTACTGACAACTATTACTACTCTACTACTGACTACTACTACTGACTACTACTACTACTACTGACTACTACTACTCTACTACTGACTACTACTACCGACTACTACTACTACTACTACTACTGACTACTACTACTACTCTACTAGTCCACTACTACTACTGACTACTACTACTACTCTACTAGTCCACTACTATAGGTCATTTCAAAGGCTTGTATGTGGACGTGAAACCAATCACCAATAACGAGGTGTACTCATTGGCCCCAAAGTTGAGCTCCAAATGTCACCTAGTCAATTGGAATTTCATAACTTCAATACAACCCAAACGGCTCTACGATGCCCTTGGCTCTTTGCATCCATATAACCACGTGCGGATCAATAGAAAGAAGAAATTGGTGGATGATTACTATAAGGTGATTTTGCAGGACGTGAAGGAAGCTTCTGGCTTGGCAGAAGACTTTGCTCTTCATGGAGATACTATAGTTGTGATAACACACTATGGGCATATTTCGGTGGGTTCTTTGAAGCTATAGTATTGCAATATGGAATCTGATACAGTATTTCAATACGGAATCCGCTACAGAATTCGTTCTGTCCTTCACCTGGTTCACATCATCGGTGACCACGAAAAGCAAATCAAAACGGGATAACAACGAGTCAGGCAAGGTAATGGTTTTGTACGGGTCTTTGTGGATATCGTATTGTCCAAACACAGGGTTTGCTGCTGCAATCACAGAACATCTGGCATTAAGCGAAGTGTGAATTCCTGTTTTAGCAATCGTCACTGTGTGCTGTTCCATAACCTCGTGAATAGCAACTCTGTCAACCTCGGACATCTTATTGAAGTCATCAATACACACGATTCCTCGGTCGGCCAAAACCATGGCTCCGGCCTCCAAGCGTCGTTCTCGGGTCTCCTTGTGTGTAGTAACAGCAGCGGTCAAACCAACTCCAGAAGATCCTCGACCCGTAGTGGCTATTCACTACTACTACTACTACTACTACTACTACTACTACTACTACTACTATTCCTAATTGTTAGTGACTAGTGACTACTGACTACTACTACTACTACTACTACTACTACTATACTACTACTACACTACTATACTACTACTACACTACTACTAGTCTACTACTGTTAGATCGGCCATATGCAGGACCCTGCTTATGAAGGTATTATGAAGCCTCTCAGTCCGATTGTTACAATGACCAGGCCATCATTTTACGAAGTACTATGATGGGTGTGTTACTGAGTTCCAGCCATCATAGGGGGTTTTCAATGGTCATCATAGTGGAGTCTGCAATAGTATGGCTACCATTGTTCTGTTAGAAAGATTTCGGAGCCACGTTTCTTTCAAATTATATAAGCCACTCCGGTTCCTCTCTTGAGAAACCTGCAACGAGTACAAGATTAGGTTAAGACACGTCATAAAGAACATAACAGTAGTAGTATGAGTAGTAAGGAGTAGAGATTAGAGAATACAGAGTAGAGTTGTCGTGATCTCGATAATGGTATTACTATAGTAGTACAGTAGTATTAATAGTATAAGTATACATAAGTCTAGCGAAGCATTGGCTTACCTCTGTACAGAAAGACCTCGTCTGTATTATAGTAACTACTAGTACAATATCGGAGAGTATTAGTCTAGTCTAGTGTACTGAGTCTAGTGTACTGAGTCTAGTGTACTGAGTCTAGTGTACTGAGTCTAGTGTACTGCGTCTAGCGTACTGTAGCAATCTAATGTAGCAATGTACTGTAGCAATGTACTGTAGTAATGTACTGTAGTAATGTACAGTGTACTGTAGTCAGTATAATGGTACTAATACCTAATCAGTAATTAGTAATCAGTAATCAGTAATCAGTAATCAGTAATCAGTAATCAGTAATCAGTAATCAGTGAATCCCGACTTCAGTATTTTTGCAACACTAAAAGAAGATACAGTCAGATTATCCTAGTATAGATTAGTCTATAATACTATACTATATTGGACTGGCACTATTGTACCATCGAGTTAAAATTAGAATTCATTGATACGCTTACCTTAGGCTACTGTGATCCCTCGTCAGTCTTGTTTTCTCATAGTAGTATAGTAGTTGTAGTATAGTAGTTGTAGTATAGTAGTTGTAGTATAGTAGTTGTAGTATAGTAGTTGTAGTATAGTAGTTGTAGTATAGCAGTATAGTTGTTAGATCCGCCATAGGACCATAGGAAGGGCCCAGCCTATGAAGGTATTATGAATCCTCTCAGTCTGGTTGTTACAATGGTCACCATAGTGGAGTCTGCAATGGCCATCATAGTACTTCATACAATGATGGCTACCATTGTTCTGGTAGAAAGTATTTCGGAGCCACGTTTCTCTCAAAGTATATAAGCCACTCCGGTTCCTCTCTTTGAGGAACCAGCAACGAGTACAAGTTTAGGTTGTTATAAAGTACATAACACTGCTAGACACTACTAGACACAAAATAAGGTTTCTTGAATAGCCCAGACTTGCGAACTAAGTTGGTTTCAGTCAATAGCTGATGGAGATGTTGTATTATTTCGCTGACTATGACCATTAATGCATCTCAGAATTTATGATAGAGTGGAGACGATCATGTGTGCACTACATTATTCGCTATACACTACTTTCTACACTACACTACACTACTACACTACACTACACTACACTACACTACACTACACTACACTACACTACACTACACTGCACTACACTACACTACACTACTTTCTACACTAAGTTATACACTATTACACTACATTATACTCTATGTTATGTTCTTCAATACATTTATGCCTAACTAAAACTATGTTCGTTGATGGTTTCTCAAGAGAGGAATTGGAGTAGCTTATATACTTTGAGAGAAACGTGGCACCGAAAAACTCTCCAGCAGAACAATGGTAGCCATCATTGTACGAAGTACTATGATGGCCTGACCATTATTATGATCGGACAGAGTAAGGTTCATAATACATATATAGGCAGAGCTCTGTATATTGTGGATCTAACACACTATGCTACACTACAATATACTACTACACTACAATATACTACTACACTA
>NLAO01002180.1:0-36846 GCA_002370835.1 Metschnikowia continentalis | reverse complement strand
GATACTGTACTGACACTGATACTGTACTGACACTGATACTGTACTGACACTGATACTGTACTGACACTGATACTGTACTGACACTGATATTAACACTGTACTGATACTGATAGTTCGATGTCCGTTAATTCATGTTAATCGTGATATCCTGATGAGTATTAAAAGGAGAAATCAACTTGTCAAGAATTAATTAAATGTAGTTGGTTGAAAAGGGTTGTGAGCCCTGTGTGAGAAATGTGTGAGTATGTAAAAAAAAGTGTGTGAGAAAAGAGTTTGAGAAAAGAGTGAATGGTGAGAAATGACTAAAAACTTCAGATTCGCATATTTTCCCCAGCTCTCCATTACACACACATAAATACAACAACACGTTAAAAATCAGGTTTTGGCCGGAACAAGGTGAAATTTGGTATATAAGTCTTTCCACCCAAAATAATCCCACTAAGTGTTTTTCACCAATTTTTTTTTTTTCGTACCAATTTTTGACTCCCAGTAGTCTCCAGTGCTCCAGTAAGAATGCGTCCAGTACGTCTCCAGTGCGACTACAGACCACTACTAGCTGTAACGAAGTAGCACCAATAAAGTAATGTACCAAGCACCAATAGAGTAATGTACTAAGCACCAATAGAGATATTAAAGCACCAATACTAGTAATTAAGTAGTAGTTAAGTAGTCCCTTGATTGATGCAACCCCACCTACTCCGACATCTCATCATTCTATCGACTTACTCTACGCACTGCTTTGATGTGGTGCAACAGAAAGACTCGCTTAACAGTGACATCAAGACCACGGAGGAGTTTGTCAATATATTCTTGGTACCAATCGAAACTTTATTTCATTTGTGTTAAAGTTACCATCACTCTAGTAGTAATCAGCAGTAGTAATCAGCAGAGCAGTATTAAGAGGTGTTAGTAGTTAATCAGCAGTAGTTAGTCAGAAGTAGTTAGTCAGAAGTAGTAGAGTAGTAGAGTAGTAGAGTAGTAGAGTAGTAGAGTAGTAAAGTGGTAGAGTAGTAGAGTAGTAGAGTAGTAGAGTAGTAAAGTGGTAAAGCTTTTATCATGTGTGCGTAGTTAATCTCACCTCAAGGTACAGTATTTTTTAGTGTCTACTTGATGAATTCTCTTTTCAATTTAATCCTCAAATTTATTTCTCACTCAATCCTCAAATTTATTTCTCACTCAATCCTCAAATATATTCTAGAGCCTCAATTCCATGGTCGCAATTTGGATTATTGATAATACTGCAAGTGTGCAAAAGTGTTCCAAGTTGTAAGTCGACCAGTCGAAGGTGAGTTATATCGTGAGTGCGGTAGTATAGTCAAACAGTCAAATAGTGTGGTAGATGGTATGGTAGTAAGGTAGTATAACTTCATGGGTATAGACTCTGGGTATGTGGGTATGTGGGTATACTCTATGGGTATAGTGTAATACTGATGGTACAGTTGTAGTGTCTAATTTTAGTGTATAAAGTCAGTAAACAATGTAATCTGTCTCTGTCTGTCAATTTCTCCGTCGTCTCCAATGTCAACACTATACACTTAACGATTACCACACTGTGCGATTACTACACTGGGGACTACACGACTATGACTCCTACTACTACTCCTACCTACCACACTACATTTCTGCTACTACTATACTATAGTACTACTCTACTATAGTACTAATCTACTATAGTACTACTCTACTAGAGTACTAATCTACTATAGTACTAATCTACTAATACTCTACTCTACTACTACTCCTACTACTCTACTATACTCTACTGTACTACTACTACTACTGACTACTCTACTAATACTCTAATCTACTACTACTCTGACTACTCTACTATACTCTACTATACTCTACTATACTCTACTATACTCTACTACTACTGACTACTCTACCGACCACTGACTACTACTGACTACTCTACCGACCACTGACTACTACTACTACACTCTATACTGCGTTGTTCTTCAGTACTGTTTCTGATCTGGTACATATTAAGTTAAATAAAAATATAGTAACTTAAATATCTACTTTCTTAGAATCAACTGGTCATGCCTTTGCCAGTACTGGGGTGTAGGTAGGGGGGAGGGACTCAGAATAATAGTTGGTCACGTGACTTGCTGCTGAAAGCAACCATACTTTGGTGATATAATGGATCGGCTGGATCGGCTGGATCTGCTGGATCATAAGGCTCAATTAAATTGTTTCTCCTGCACAAAGACTACAAAATTTTATAGAAGGAAACTGAAATTTGATTAAACACACCTATTTATATTATGGTACTGCATATAAATACACACAAAGATGTCAACCTTATAATAGACCAATGGCACCTTAAGTAACTATGCCTTGCATATACCGATATGCTTTCGGAATTGATTCGATACATATAGTCACGTGACTGTAATTATCCTTCTAATTTCTAATCTAATTCTAATTCTAACTCTAACTCTAACTCTAATTCGATTTCCTCCCGATACACCTTTTGTAGAGGATCGATGAAAAGTCACGTGATAACACGATAACACGATAACACGATCACACGATCACACGATCACATGATCTGAACACTGACCCACTCCGGTCATCCCAATACTTCTTCGTAATGGTTCAATGAAAGCTTCGAGATGTTCCAGTACTTTTTTTAGTGCCAAAACACCGTTCCATAATCCAGAACACTATCAAGCTATTATCCTGCATACAGTACCAATCCCATCGAAAGTTCATTTCAATGGAAAAACTCAGCCATTCAATACCGGGTCCTGGAGTAAGGCTCTCTAAATTGAAGAAAAAAACTAAAGCCTCAGTCTGTTGGTCAACTCCATTTCGGTTTCTGTCCCCAGAAAATGCTTTGAGCCGAGCCCTGGTCATGCATACAGAGTATCTGTTGAACCACCTCCATCTCTCGTAGGATCACTGACTTAAAGCCAAGAGAGCCTTCATTGGTTCATCTATACCGGCAATTCTCTCGCTATATTCCACACCACGTGACAAGAGTCCCATGATGCCCTGCAACTTGGCCTGGTCCATCTCCCGGGCTATACCCAAGAAGCCATTGAGAATGATCACAAGCTCTTGTTCCTGGATCTGGGGTAATGGTTTGTTCCCAATAAGTCGTTCATCGGCAACAAACCGGCGGAGACTAAAGGCCACGCGGGTCAAAAGCATTTCCTTGGTGACCTGGCTACTGAAGCCATCTTCTTTGGGGAACTCAAGTAGCTGTGTCAAGCATTTCAACCGCATCTCTCTATTCTCTTTGACCTTGCACTTTTCTGTGCTTCCGAAGCTCTCTTCAAACTCAAATCCACTTAATCTGTAGTAGCCAGAAAGTGTCTCTCCATCATTCTTCTCTCCCATCAACTCCTTCTCCACTTGATTGGCCTCGTAGACATAGGAATGGAGGTAAACTTGCGAGACAAATTCCCGGATCAAGTCATGGTGACCACAGTAAAAGAACTGGGGAAGAATGCGGCCTGCTAGCTTTTCATATTGCTTGACATCGTAATCTCCGTTGTTACCACTGAAATTGGCCAAGAGACACTCCATGAGCAACTGCCACACACGCCGATTATCTTCTAAAGCCTGGAGATCCTCGTCCATGAGCCGAAGAACCAATTGTGCAATGATATCATTGCTCTTGACCCAAAGTGCATCTGGATTGGGCTCTGTTTCTGGTTCCTGGTTGTACACCGCCTCTAGTAAACTGCGAATGATCTTTCCAAGCTGGAACTGAGGTCCCAATAAGTCTGCCATTTCGGGAAGTCGATGTAAACTGACGGAAATGAGATTGATGGAAAGTTGGCTCACAGCAATAAAAGATGGGATCTTCAATTTACCCTCAAACTTGCTCTGCAACTTCTTCTCAATACGAGACTTGATCCCATACGGAAACACAGAAATCTCTGCCAATTGTTGCATGACAAGAGCACATATGTTTCTGTTTTCACTGGTTTCAAGAACGCGTTGGAGATTCTCAAATACAGCTTTCTGGAGGTTGCTGGGGCGAGTTTCATCACTCATGGCCGGCTTCAAAACTGGATATTTCACACACTTGTTCATGATCACCATAGCCCTGGCTGCCTGGTCCATGGACAATTCACCCATCAAGCTGTACAAGATCTGGAACGTCTGGTTATAGATGGCAAGCGATTCTTGGTATTCGGGCTGCACAAAGTCGTAGTTGATGGAAACAGAGGCCCAGAAATCGAACAAAAGCTCCACAATACTATGGGGCACGTGTTCCACCTGTTTCAAAGACATCAACACATCTCGTAACGACTGAAATGCCGTAAAGTCCAATTCGTTCCAATGGAGCTGGAGAATCTGCGTAAGGTACGACACCATCCTGGTCCAAAACTTCTGGGTAATTTCTGGGTTCTCCTGAAAATTGGTCATGTACTTCGAGTACATAGAAACCAAGCCAGAAAGCGTCAAATTGTAGCTATCCACAAGGCTTTTCCGGGAGATCAATCCTTGCGGCTCAGATACATTGAGTAGTGCAGGAAACACAATGTCATAGATAAGGTTCCATGAAGAAAGCTGTTTTCCACGAACATCAATAATCTGGAACAACGTCTGAATAGCTCCTTCACGTACCTGGTCTCTGAAATCAGTAGATAATGTGGATAACTGGGCAAGAAGGTAGATGGTAAGAGCTTGGTACGAGACAGAAGTGCCTGTTGAGGAACCAGAAATGAACATCTTAAGTTGTGACATGTCACTTATCTCCTCAATTTCCATTTCACTTCTACTTTCCATACTCTCCCGTCCGTTTCTTCCACCGTTATTGATACAGTCGCTGATTAACCAGAAATAACTCACAGCACTAAACGAGATGTTAAGATCATAAGTCTGAGAACAGAAGTTCATGAGCGAGTCGATCAACGACTTGAGCTGGTTAAAAGGCAATGAAGTAGTGAATTCATCGAGAATCAACTTCAAAGTATCGAAAGACGTGGAGATCAAGCTCTGAATTTTTTCCACCAAGTTCTTATTTTCGGTGCTATTCTTAACAAAAGCCGTGTTTAAGATCCGGAACACCATTTCCCACGAATTCTGATAATACTTGTCGTATTCGTCAATGAGGCCATGGAGCGTAGAGAGAATGGTCAAGTGCATCTCTGTTTCACAGTTGAGCACCAAATACTCCTTGGGGGTTCCAAGCGCAAGAAGCCGTTCGAGGAAGTTGTTGAAAGCAGAAACGGATTTCTGGGCCGCAAGTTCTGCTGTCCCAGCAGATTGTTCTCGGAACTCTCTTTTTGTTACCTGAACAATGATATCCGTGAAACACTCCACAATGTATGCTCTTGTTTCGTAAGCAGATGCTCGGTCTGTGCTAATCCGGCAAAAGAAGTCCGAGATCAAGTCCCTTACTTTACTGTCGTAGAAGGGGAAATTGACATAGTCAAGCTTGGCAATTTTGGTGAGCATATTGAGGAAATAAGACTTGTTATAGGGGCACGTTTTTGTTTCTTTGGCTTCTTTGTCTTCGTAGACATCAATGAGTGCCTGCACCAATTCAGTCAAAGACGATTCCTGGTACTGAGACACATTTTCAAAGAACCGCAACTTCAGCGTCTCCACGCCCTCCATATCGGAAGATCCAAGAATAGGCTCAACGTTGAATTTGGACATCTCTCGACGTCCCGAACCTCCAGTTTCTGGACCATTGATAAAATATTCTGCCCATTGGAAAGACACCAAGATCACGTGCCATGAAGAATGCAATGTCGACCCCAAAGATGTGGCTAGCTTGATCATTGCACGTAAACAAAGCACTTGTCTGGAGTTGAAAGTCCGAGCCTTGAATTCTGGATCCTGGGAAGTCTTTTTTTCGCCCTTTTCGGAAACTGTGCCTTGCATAGTAGAACTGAGCGACTCCACAATCGAGCCTCCCAATGCCAACAAGTTAGTGTTTTGTGTGGGTGCAGGAACGACCTCTTCTTGGGCCGAAGTCATGATGCAGTGTGCTAGCAACAGGAGAACTTCGTCTCTTTGCTTCGAAAGTCCTAGCAATCCAATGGCATGCGTATAGCGTTGCAAGTAACGGATGGTCATGTGAAAATAGTCCAAAGTCATGGCAGAATAGATGAATTTTTGGGAAAGACCCATGACTTGAGGGAAAATGGACTCGTTGAGCGATGTTATAAATTCCACCTCGGCCTCCAATGTCTCTGGATCAACAGAATCCGATGATAAGGCCGTGACGAACTTGGACACTCCATGCGCAAAGGTTAAGACTCCGTTGAGCACTAAATTGGCCATGTACAAGTCCGGAAGCAGGCCTGGAGGCTCCGTCTTATCTAGATGGTCAATCACCTGGACCTTCAAGGAAGAGTTCTTGGACAACACAGGGCCATTTTCCACGGGAACAGTGATTTTATCCAGAAACAACGAATATCCATTAAGCAGGAACGAGCGGGAATTCAAGATTCGGAAAAAAACAGAGAAAATGTCATCGATGTTCAGAGCCCCTTTCTCGTATAAGATCTTCACGCGGGTAAATTCCAGGAGAATCAAGCCGTAAAGCTCCATCACCACAACCAGTTTCCAAAGAGGAGTCGAATCCGCCAAGGCCAAGCCATTTGTATATGACAAAAACGCAAGGGTTTCATCAGCCAAAGCAGAAAAGCCAGCCAACGAGTAAAAAAGTTTAGAGCATCGCACAAACGTCGAGAAGTGGGTTGTGGTGTGCACTAGAGCAAGAAGAGCAGGGAAAAGCTTGTCTTTAAGCACACGCATCAAGTCGGGAACCACAAAAAGACGACTGTTGACATGGAGGATGTTTTCCAACATCTCTAAAGCGAAATCCAGCGAAAAACGCACCTCCTTACTGAAGTAAACCATAGGCTCCGAGCTTAGGATGCAGCACAAGTCAGTGGCCACGTGACAGCACATCCACATCTCTTCAGTAACATGATCCGAACCATTGGCCAGTATTTCCTTTTGTTTGTCCAACTTCTCAAAGAGTGACGACAAGATCTGGTGCAATGTAGCAGCAGCAGTATTCAGCACCATGGCATTGGACGAATTGACAAGGTAAGCAGCCACACTCAACACCAATGAAAAGTCATTTCTTTGAAGGTCATAGTTAATCACCAAAATAGGAAGTATCTGGAGTGTCTTCAACTGCATATCCACCGCTAGAGATGGCACGACCGTATGTAGAGCAGCCAAGGCATCAGCAAAAGCTTTTTCCGACAACGAGCACGAGGACGCAAGCATTTGCAAGGAGTTCATGGCCGACGCCAACATCTTAGGGTTTTTCGGGTCCAAACCAACAATAAACGGTGCACAGAGTGTGTTCACTGTAGGCTGCGCAAGGCTGGAGATGGGTATAGAAAGCAGGAGCTTAGAGGCTTCATGCTGGGCCAGTTCTATAGCCAAGCGGACCACCGAATTCTTCCGTTTGGTCTCTGCATAGAGACTGGTCAATCCCGAAAGCACCTGGGACACCTGGGTCATGACAGTTTTGGTGTTTTGGTGTTTTGGTGGTTTGGTGTTTTGGTGGTTTGGTGTTTTGGTGGTTTGGTGTTTTGGTGGTTTGGTGTTTTGGTGGTTTGGTGGTTTGGTGGTTTGGTGTTTTGGTGTTTTGGTGTTTTGGTGTTTTGGTGTTTTGGTGTTTTGGTGGTTTGGTGGTTTGGTGGTTTGGTGGTTTGGTTTGGTTCGGTTCGGTTCAGGTTCAGGTTCAGGTTCAGGTGACTTGGCAGTATACGCGTTTTAGAGTCGCACCCTCCAGCGAGCCTACGTCTACCTTACGTCCACCTACATCCTTCGTCTACCTTTCCTCCAACCCCCGTCCACCCACATAAAATCTACATCCATACCATTTTTATCTGATAACATATTAATATACAGGGATATATAAGGATGTTACATTAGCTTGTATTCTTGATCTTGAGTGAATTTTATTTTGAATGATTTTATCTTGAGTGATTTTATCTTGAGTGATTTTATCTTGAGTGACTTGGTATCTATAGTGGACACACTGTACACTGTAGATTCTTGTTGTAATGTTAAATACTGAGATATTTTATTTGATGATGAATCCTCAAAAAAATCTGTGATGCTCATACGATTGAAAAAAGGTGCGCGCAGTGTAGGTGCCGAAGACACTGATAGATGGCAGGTAGGTGTTTGTAGGTGTTTGTAGGTGTTTGTAGGTATTTGTAGGTGTAGGTGTTGTTAGATGTTGTTAGGTGCTTATATATGTTGGTAGATACTGATAGATGTTGGTAGATGCTGATAGATGGCAGGTAGATGTTTGTAGATGCTGATAGATGTTTGTAGATACTGATAGATACTGATAGATACTGATGAATGTTGGTAGGTGGCAGGTAAAACGGCTTTCCTTAACCCTTAACAGTAGCTTGATTTGACTCCAATATCTTTAACCTTCGTAACTCAATAGATATCTCTCCCGAAGAGTATTATGAATGTATCCATAGTTAATTTAAAAAATCAACAAATTCAACAATCATGTTGCTTGTCAAGATTATTATCTTACGGAATCAGCTCTGACCATGATATCTCATATCTTCGAACTGGCTATTTACTTGACCGTCATGATTGAAGTTCAGTTATTCATGGTAGTCTACCTGGTGATCTGGTTCAACTTCTTTAAATTCTCTTAGTGGCTGAGAATACTCGAGTGAATCAAGAGTGACCATAGTGACTCTACAGTGACAACAGTGACTATAGTGACTCTATAACTCAACAGTGACTCAACAGTATCTCCATAGCGACTTAACAGCGACTATAGTGACTCTACAGTGACAACAGCGACTCAACAGTGACTCAACAGTTAATTAAAGCTCCAAGTCATGCACTCACATCCACATACACGGTTTTGCAATGGCTAAAACCATTCTCAAACTTTGGTATGGTATAACTGCCGAGAATGTTTCCTGATAATCTATCCCTTCCTTCTGGAAGTTTCCTAGCACCACTAGTCTAGCTTTATGTAGACCACCATCTTTCAATGCAAATACCCATTTGGCACCTATCGGTTTGAATCCCTCTGGTAGTTTGACTAACTTGAATGTTCCATTTTTCACGTGAGTCTCCATTTCTTTATCACATACGGTCTTCCATAATACGCTATTCCTTTGACGCATTGCTTGTTTGTAGTTTTTGGTAACTTTTGGGTACTACCTCGGTAGCTTCCTCTTGTTGAACTTCAAGAGTCTTGACTCAATTAATCCTTAATGGATGTATAGATGGCATTTTCATGTCATTGCTTATTTTCACACATTGCGTTACTTCCCTAGGCCTTTTCTTCTCATCGGTATCAGGGTCCTCATCATCAATATCCGATGTGAGATATACTCCACCTGAAGTAGCGAGTTATCTGAGATATACTCCCCCTGAAGTAGCGAGTTGTCTGAGATATACTCCACCTGAAGTAGCGAGTTGTCTGAGATATTCTCGGGTCTGGTTACCACAAACTTCATCGTTACTATTCAGCAATAGACCATCAATCTCTGCTTGGTACGACATAGTCGTACTGTCCTGTACCTATATTTCCACATCCTCGAGGTTTGTAGGCAGTTTCTCTTTTTCCTGTTTAGCTTCAATAGTCCCTGCATTTTCCTTCAAATCAGTCACACCGGCCGTTGCTCCCTCTGGGGTGTTGGAATGGACTGCACCTCAACCTCAGGCTGTTCCTCCAAAGAAGATTTTTTCTCTGGTACTCTCTGGTACACTCGGGTACTCTCTAGTACTCTCTGGTACTGGCACTGTGGTTTCCGGCACTGTGGTTTTCGGCTCTATAATCTGGGAATCCACAGTCTCTTGTTTCATCAGTATCTCAATAGTGACTCTACAGTAACTGTTGGATTTCTATAGGAATTTCAGTCTTTCCGTCTATTTATGAACATATTCTACGTTCTAAAGTTTTTCATGATCTTGTAGCCAGTAGTCATATAATAGTCTTAGAAAATAATATAGAATAGTCTCAGAATACAGAATAGTCTCAGAGTATAATATAGAGTAGTCTTAAAAAATAATATAGAGTAGTCTCAGTACAGTGTTTTTCAAAACTATTCAAACCAGCGCGGGAAAATGGTTCGAACCAAGAAGACAGAATAGTTCAAACCAGCGCGGCAGAACGATTCAAACCACACTAAAAAATTAAACAAACCAATACAATATGAATGATTACATAACTCCTAACAAGTTTCTGTATACAGGATAACAAGGAAACAGGGTTCAGTTCCATCCGTTTTCACCCTTGATTAATACTGCAAGACTCCCAAATGTAATACATCAAATATAGTACATATGAGGCAATCGTCCAGATTTCAGATTTCAGATTCAGATTTCAGAATATTGAATTCTAATGAAAGTTGGTGTGCAGNGATTTCAGATTTCAGATTCAGATTTCAGAATATTGAATTCTAATGAAAGTTGGTGTGCAGCATTACGCCATTTGGTTTGAAAGACTTTACGAAGGGGTACGAAACTTTTTGAATTATTGGTTTGAAACATTTTGCTATTGTGGTTCGAAACATTTTGTCTTCTTGGTTCGAAACATTTTAGTGCGCTGGCTTGAATAGTTTTGAAAAACACTGTATAATATAGAATAGTCTCAGAATATAATATTGAATAGTCTCAGAATATAATATAGAATTGTCTCTGTTAGATTCTGGTTACGTCCAGTACTCTGTTTTGTGTGTTTTGTATGTTTATTCGCCGATGTTTCCTCAAAGAGGAACCATCACATCTTATATAGACTAGTCCGACATAGAGGAATGGAGGTCGTATTGAAGGCCGAAGTCCGTTCAACATCTGATCGACCAGTGCAGGCTTTCAACATCCATATGGGTAGTACACTACCCATGGTGGATCTAACAGTCTCAGAGTATAATATAGAATAGTCTTAGAAAATAATATAGAATAGTCTCAGAATATAATATAGAATTGTCTCAGAATATAATATTGAATAGTCTCAGAATATAGTATAGAATAGTCTCATTGTTATGTTCTTTAATACATTTATGCCTAAATTAAAATATGTTCGTTGATGGTTCCTCAAGAAGAGGAAGCGGAGTAGCTTATATAACTTTGAGAGAAAACGTGGTATTCGAAAAACTCTCCTGTAGAACAATGGTAAGGATTACTCTAGAATATTAACACTGCATTTGCAATGACTATTATTACGATCGGACAGAGTAGGGTTCATGATACATCTATAGACAGGGCTCCTGCCTATCGTGGATTTAACACTCATAGTATAGTATAGTCTTCTAGTCAGTATATTCTTCTAGTCAGTATGGTCTTCTAGTCAGTTAGTCTTCTAGTCAGTATATTCTTCTAGTAAGTATATTTTTCTAGTCAGTATGGTCTTCTAGACTTTGAACAATTCCTGGAACCTCACCAATGATTCGAGTCTCCAGTCAATAATGGATAACTCGCCAATGGATGAGGATGAAATGGCCCATCTTTTTGAGTTCGAGCCCGCTGACAATGGCTTCCTCAAGCAAATGAGAAAGCATTCTGCTAGTGCCTGTACCGATGGCGATACAGAAAGCAACCATTATGATGAACTCTTTGTTTCGGCACTGCTTTGGGACCCTCCAAGCCCCCCATCCAAAAAACAGGAGCCTCTTGTGAACGCAGTCTCTGCTCACAAACCAACTCCTGAGTCCGAGGAGAAAAGCGAGCCCAGCTCTAAACTGGCTTCACCCTCCCTGGTTCATACACCCGTGACTTCACCTGAAACTCGGGTCAAACCCAAGGAAATCAAGATCCTGAAAAGACCCTCTACACCTGCTTCCGAGGGCGAGCCTCATATCTATGAGCTTATGCGCATCTTCGATGAAACCAATGCAGTGGCCGATGGACTGGACCCAAACCACAATGAGTAATTATAAGTCTGAAAATTAACATTCCTCAAGTTCAACAGTTAGTAGTTAGTAGTTAGTAGCTAGTAGTTAGTAGTTAGTAGTTAGTAGTTAGTAGTTAGTAGTCTCTAGTCTGTAGTCAGTCAGTGGTCAGTACTAAGAAGTAGTGGAACCATATTTAGATCCCAAATCTAGATCCATACTTAGATCCAAATTTAAACCTACATCTATTGATGACCCCCAATGATACTCCAATGGCACAACTGTTTGGTGTTCCATTCAATAAACATCAGTTCCCATAGATAGACGTGGATCCGGTACAGTTGCACAATGGCTCCAGAAAGAATAAAAGGCATACCGAGGCATATCCAGAGGTGAACCCAAAGGCTAACCTTTTGCACCAGAATGAATGGCCTTTTGCATCAGAATGAATGACCTTTTGCACCAGAATGAATGACCTTTTCCACCAGAATGAGTGACCTTTTTTTGCAGACAAAGGACCAAGGTGAGGCTGAAAATGGTCTCCGGTTTTCTACAGGACGGCCACGCGGGCACGTCTCACCTGTTGCAACATGAGGAACCATTATCTCTGATGCACTGCATGTTCCATGTGAAGAGGTCAGTCCATGGCCTTGTAAACATCAGTAGCTCTACACTAATTAATATTGGTGGGTCAGTTAGTCTCCTAGTCAGTTAGTCTTACAGTATAGTTGTTAGATTCTTGTTGTTACAGTGTTTTTTAAAACTATTCAAACCAACGTGACAAAATGTTTCGAACCAAGAAGACAGAATGGTTCTAGCCAAATGGCGTAATGTTTCACACCAACTTTTATTAGAATTCAATATTCTGAAATCTTAAATCTTAAATCTTAAATCTGGACCATTACCTTTTATGGCACTACATTTGGGACAGAAGTCTTGTAGTATTAATCAAGGGAGAAAAACGAACGGAACTGAACTGAACTGGTTTTCTTGTGTTGAATACCTTTTCTATATAATATGAAGGTCTAGCTCTCACATCATTCTTGTATGGAAAGTTTAGCAGAGTCCTGGAAATCTATATAAGATGGGACTCTGGTCCATACCCTAGTGTTAGTTAACTAATCAGAATATCGTCTAAGAGGAACATACCAAGATGTCCTCTACTTCCAGACCCTAGAAACAGCCAGACCCCCAGAAACAGCTCTCGTTTAACTCCTCAAATATTAACATATCTTGATGAGACTATGAACTTTATCCAGGCTGCTCCATATCATATGCTGGACTGTACTCCATGGTTATTGAGAGGTCCTCCTGATGTACCTACCATAAAAGTTCAGTTAGTGTTAAGTAATTTAATCTAAACCTTGTTATCCTGTATATAACAACTTGTTAGTAGGGGTTATGTGTTTTGTTTGTATTGGTTGTTTAATTTTGCTAGTGTGGTTTGCGTTTTGCCGTGGTGGTTTGAACCATTCTGTCGCTTTGGTTTGAATCGTTTTGAAAAACACTGTAAGTCAGGTACTCTATTTAATATTTATTTTGTTGATAATTCCTTAGAAAGAGGAACATGAGCTATTTATGTAGTTGACGGGGGAGTCAGGGTATCCAGCCGATTGTTGCTATGTGGTTGGCTTTCCAAATTCCCATGTAATAAAATTGACAAAATACAACACTGTATTTACTTTTTCTGTCATACTAATATGATATATAATTATGAGCATTACCCCAAAAAAGGATGCAATGGGAATTGACGGCTGCGTCCGGAATTGAGGGTTGCGGCCGGAATTGAGGGCTGCGGCCGGAATTGTCCAACTACAGGACCTCCAAAAGTACACCACTTAACCTTTTTTTAAACTAAAAAAATATGCATTGTAAAGTCCGGAATTCCAGGATTCCAACAACCTTTGTCTTTTTTCCGTAACATGAAAAAAAGGTCGTTTGCGTTGGGCCATTTTCTGCTGAGGTAGCCTGGTGCACGGGTGTTTTTTACACCCATTTAATCTCAATTCCGAGGTCGAGCTCGAGGTTGAGGCCCCCACACTTTAATTTATCATTTTGTGAAGAAATGTTTCTTAAGTACCGATGAAATATTATAAGATACTAGAAAAGGCATCAAAAGATCAAATAACATATCCCCTTACCCCAAGGTAATTATTAGTGTGGAGAAAGTTGTGGTTGAATTAGGGCAATTTTTAAGGGCCTGGATGTTCGTACCAGTTATGATACTACGATGAGTTACTAAGTACTAGCATACAATTTCTTTAACAAACAACTAACACATTTGTTTGAATGAAACTCATGGATAGAAAATTCTTGAAAAGAGTGTATTCTAGCTCGAAGGGAGTTCGTGTGACCTTTCTAGTTTATCAACCTGGAACCTCCAAGGATGCTATTGAGTTACCTACCACTTACGTCGACGGCCAAGTTTGGCTTATTGACGGCCAAGTTTGGCTTGTTGATCTCACGCATTCGCAAGTTCCTTCTACAAATTGCGTTATAGGTCCTCTTTTACGGTCTTTCTCTGAAACTCCGTTCCTTCCTCCCATGAATATCTGTAGATTAGATAACGCATTATATGAGTCAGTGGGTGTGTACAATACCTGAGCCATGGTAATAAAAATCAGCACAAGTATAGTGATAGGTTAATCTGAGCTGGTCAGCTGAAAAGTGTATGTGAAAGTCTGTGGAGTATGTAATTTTTTTAGTGACTGAAGTGAAGCACCGAGAATGATTGGACAGTGAGTGATTGGACAGTGAGTAATTGGAAAGTGAGTAATTGGAAAGTGAGTAATTGGACAGTGAGTCTCCGTTAGGTGAGCATCTGAAGAGTGATTAGTCACTATATCAGTAACAGTAACTGTATAAGTAAATGTATAAGTAACTGTATAAGTAACTTTATAAGTAACTGTATAAGTAACTGTATAAGTAACTGTATGAATGTATGACTTCGGGGTTGAATGATGGAGTAGGAATAAAAACCCTAAACCATTGCAAAAGTAAGTCCAAAATGAAATATGCACCAACACACAGGAATTCGTCGGTCATGTCCGAAACTTTGGTGGTGGAGCTTGCACATACTCTAACAGCCTCATTGTCAAGATCCACTGAAGTATATGGGTCAGTAACAAACAAGCGAAATATCACATTGCTCAAAAAGGCTTTTTAATGATTGATGAATGAAAAAATGTCCCTTTGCTTATCCGAAATTTCAACATATTAGTAGTATTGTCTGCACTGGGTGCAAAATCCTGCAGATGTGAGAAACAAGAGAGCCTTTAAACCGAATACCTCGCGAGCCAAAAATTGTTTGATATACAATTCAAAATAGTCCCAGAATTATTTATAGTTATTTTAGAAGGTTTTTTTTTTTTGTGGAATTGAATTAAACCAAACTAAACAAAAAAAAAAAAAAGTGTAATATGCAGGACCACGACAATACCAATCTCCTAACAATCCCTCAATCAGTCATGTGACAAAGGTCACGTGACAAAGGTCATGTGCCCATTCATGGCCGTATGAGTATACAAAAATCTCCATATAATTGTGTCCATATAATTGTGATGGTGCTTTTGTGTCCATCTGCATCCATTTGTATTTTTGTGTCCTTTGTATTTTTGTGTCCTTTGTATTTTTGTGTCCTTCGTATATTTGCGTCCTTTGCATATTTGCGTCCTTTTGTGGCTGCAGCTGGTACAACACAAAAACATGGCGAGCACAAAACAACGGGTGGCAAAACGGTTTTGTGATTCCACCGTGGTATATAAAGCGGCCATTCCCGCCCCTTCTAGTTCTAATCTATACACTCATTCCATTTGCTATCTAATCACCATGTCTTCTGGTCCAGTCGCTAACAACCAAAACCGTTTCAATGTCACAGAAAGCGATACAGACGGGGAAGCAGTCGCTTCTGACCAGTTCTCCAAGGTTCTTTTGTGTATGTACTCAGATCCAAGTCTTTTCCAACCCTACTAACTTTAGCTTTTATTCTTCCCTTTATGGCCGTGCACTACGCAAGCCCAGAGTCCAAAACGCCCATGATTATTAATATTGTCTTGTGCCTCTTCCTTTACCTTCCCGGTATTATGCATGCATTGTATGTTGTGTTGAAGGCTCCTGAAAAGAAAGATCCTTCTACTTAACAGACCTAGTCCTAAGAGAGCTGCTATGGTCGCGCGTCGCTTAGCTGGTGTTGCTTAGGCTTAACTGGTGTCGCCTTGTTCTGTATGGTTGGCTGATGCATCTACAAGATGCTAGTTTATAGGTAATAAATATACAGGTTAAATTCCATGTAGCATTTGACTCGTTTGACTTGTCAATTGGCTGCTTTACTAAACTAGAGGCTTTCCCTTTTCTGCCTTCCTGTATGTTGTCGGTGCCTGGAGGTGTGTATGCTGCTGGCCCAACGGTGAGGATCCTGCACAATGCCCTGGCCAAAATCACATGCACTTTTAGCCCTGAAATCTCGCCACCTATATAAGTGCCACTGTAAAGTTGGATATAGGCCTTTTTTTCCACTGTTTTCTTTGCAGACTTCAATTGACCTACTGGACCATCTAGACGCTAAATCGTCACACGAAACATAGGTAGACGTGAAAAAACATTGAGGAAAGGATAACTACTACACGTGACCCAAAATAACGTGACCAAGAATAACGTGACATACACGTGACAATTTTAGGTCGAGAACGTTACCACTCACGTGACCACTAATTGTTTTTACACGTGACGAATCACGTGACTGGACTTACATACACAGTGGCCACACGGCTGAGCAGCACTTTCCAGACGCCACAACTGCTCCGTTTATACCAGTGTTTCATAGCAGAATGTCGGAGCGCAAAGGCATCACCTTCAAAGGAGAGACCTTTTCGGTCCCTGAGACCCATGACATGGTCAAGACGCTTTTCGACCCCACAGTCCGCAAGTCCATGTTCGAAATCGTAATTGTCACGCTTTTGATAGCCAACTCGCTAGTTTTTTGGGCTGCCGAGTCCAAAACCCGTATCCAGGTATTCACGGGGCTCTATGTGTTTTGGCGGCTTTCCTACAACTTTGGCATTGGGTATTTGCTCAATCAGCAAAGTAACAAGTTCCGCCTTGTGCAGTGGGCAGAGAACCTCAAAGTGTTCCAGGAGAGCAATACATCGCTTGTGCTGCGCATAGTCAAGACCGAAGTTCAGACGCAAATGGGAAAGAAATACCGGATCCAGAAGTACCCGGTGGATTTTAACACGTGGTTGATTTTCCGTAAGGTGGTGGACTTGATCTTGATGCAGGACTTTACAGCTTTCGTGTGTTTGGTGGTTGCAATTTGCATTGATGATGATTATCAGTTTATGCGCGGGGACTCGACTCTCGCATGGGCTCGCGTGGGGTTAGGTGTGCTGCTCATTTTGTTCAACTTGTGGGTCAAGGTCAATGCTCATAACACCATCAAGGATTATGCGTGGTACTGGGGAGATTTCTTTTTCCGGCAGATCAATAATGAGGACTTGATCTTCGATGGTGTGTTTGAGATGTTCCCCCACCCCATGTACTCCATTGGGTACATTGGTTACTATGGCTTTGCACTTATAGCCAAGTCGTACCTTGTGCTTACGGTGGCCATCTTTGGGCATTTTCTCCAGATGGTGTTCTTGCACTATATTGAGAATCCGCACATCGATAAGATCTATGGACCTTCGCCCAGTGAAACGGGGCTTTTGAAGCTTATTAAGATTAAGGACTTGACGCATTTCCAGAACATGAAGCCTTTGGTGGGGTTGGCCAACTTCAACTTATTGCGGGCCAGTGATTTCATTAACTTGATCAATGTATTGACGTATTCGGTGCTTATTCCTATTCTTGCATCTATATCCAGCTCCAACATTAAGTTCGTCACCCGGTTACTTTTTTACTTGGCCATTCTCATCAAGGCTTTGGAGTGTGTGCTGATCAATACGGTGTTGTTTTTGCAGTCGAAATTCAAGGTGTTCTCCAAGTTCTACCTTGCCAACTCCATCCCCGTGGAGAACTCCTTGAACAATTTTGCCATTCTCTATAACTCGTTGATCAACTTGACCTACTCCAGTTTCTTTGGCTTGAACTTGTACAAGCTCTTGAACAAGGCCCAGTTTTCGGGCGATTTATTGGCCGTCAACCACTTCTACTTAAGAGTCTTCTTTGGCGTGATTCTTGTGGTGACGCAGATTTGGATCAACTTCAACATCATCGACTCTATTGGCTACTTTGGTTGGTTCTACGGCGACTTCTTTATCCCCAAGTCTTCCTTGATGCCCCAGAGATCCCAGTTGACCAAGGCCGGTATCTACCGTTACTTGAACAACCCAGAACAGGTGTTTGGAATGTGTGGAGTCATGGGCATCACACTTATCATTCCTACCTTGGACAATGTGCTTCTTTGCTTGTTGTGGACAGTCAATAACTTCTTCCGCATCAACTTCATCGAGAAGTTGCACATGATCAATGTGTATGGAGAAACAGAGGTGATGAAGGACTCGGGAGTGACCAAGACTCTCAAGAAGCATTTTATCCCAGAGAGCTTATCGAAAAAGACACCTGAGTTTGAGAAGACCAAGAAAAAGAGATCCAGCTCATTTTTCCTCGAGTCTTTTGACAAGTTCCTCAATGATGGAGGGAAGGATAATCAGAAACAGTCCATCTCCGAGTTATCCCAGAGCAGGTACTTCCTGAACAGCGACTACATCTTGGAGGTGGAACCCAGCAAGGATTCCAACCAAGATATTAAGCAAAAGACAGAAAGCAATGATACCGACTTCCCGTCATTTTATGTTGGAGAAGCCATTTCCGTCAAGTTCAAGGCCCCCAAGAGCCACTCCAAGCACGACTGGGTGGGACTCTACCGAATCACTCAGCTGTCGTACTCCCGGTACAAGACGTTGATCTCGTCGCAAAACAGATGGACGTATACGGGCGAAGAGGCCAGTGGAAGCCTTCTTTTCAGCGGCGAAAAGCTCTTCTGGGATAGTGGTTTCTACGAGTTCCGCTACCATATCGACGGCAAGCACGACGTGGCTTATGTATCCAAGCCCATTGAGATCAAACACCACCATATCGAAATTCCTACACAGACCGACGAGGCCAGCGTCTCAGCATTGGCTGAAGATTTAAGACGGAGTATATTCAACCAGTTTGGGTGTATCTTGAGCGATGACTCCACTCCAATCTTTTCCTTGGTATCACAGTCGCCCAATGTGTTGGATACCTATGTGCGACTCTCAGAAATGATCTCCAAGTCTACGGGCATTGCAATCACCAAGAGGTTTTTGATCTACAACGATAACGAGTCCAAGAATACGTTCACGGTGGCAGCGTTGGCCCGGAAGTTGATTCACATTAAGAGTGCACTCCGCGAGTTGAGTCCAGGCGACGACCTCGTCTTGGAAAAGAAGGAGCAGTGAGAGAAGAGTAGTGGGGAAATGAAGAAAGACGGGAGACAGTCCAATATGGGTACAGTATGGGTCCAGTTTCCAGTATGGGTTCAGTTCCTGGTATGGGTTCAGTTCCTGGTATGGGTTCAGTTCCTGGTATGGGTCCAGGGAGACAGTCCAATATGGGTACAGTATGGGCCAGTATGGGCCAGTATGAGACTGGTATGAGGCTAGTTGGTGACGATGAGAGAGATTATGAATGGCTGCAAATGGACCAGAATCTACTGAACTTATACAGTTTGCAAGCGGCTTGACCTTATGCCCACGGACTTATTTATAACACTTCCATTATTTAAGATCTAACAAGATCTACTTTAGATAGATCTTTCTTATTTAGTGGTTGCTATGTGTACAGTGTTTTTCAAAACTATTCAAAGCAAAGCGGCAAAACGATTCAAACCACATTAGCAAAATTAAACAAACCAATACAACACATAACCTTTACTAACAAGTTGTTATATACAGGATAACAAGGAAACTAGTTCAGTTCCGTCCGTTTTTCACCCTTGATTGATATTGCAAGACTTTTGTCCCAAATGTAGTACCATAAGAGGCAATCCTCTAGATTTAAGATTTCAAAATATTAAATTCTTAAAAAAGTTGGTATGAAACATTACGCCATTTGGTTTGAAAGACTGTGCGAAGGGGGTATGAAACTTTGAATTATTGGTTTGAACCATTTTTCTGTGCTGGTTTGAACCATTTTTCTGTGCTGGTTTAAACCATTTTTCTGTGCTGGTTTGATAGTTTTGAAGAACACTGTAGTATGTTCATTCGCCGCTGGTTCCTCAGAGGAAACGTCGCACCTTATATAGACTAGTCCGGCATATAGGAATGAGAGAGAGGTCGTAATGAGAGGTCGTAATGAGAGAGGTCGTAATGAGAGAGGTAATGAGATCCAAAGGCGCGCCTCAACCTCTGATTGACCAGTTACTGGGTTTCAACATTCACATATACAGTGTTTTTCAAATCTATTCAAACCAGCGCGCCAAAATGTTTCGAATCAAGAAGACAAAATGTTTCAAACCAGCGCAACAAAAAGTTTCGAACCAAGAAGACAAAATGTTTCAAACCAGCGCAACAAAAAGTTTCGAACCAAGAAGACAAAATGTTTCAAACCAGCGCAACAAAAAGTTTCGTGCGCCGTCTAATTTATTACCTGGGTTATGTTATTCAATAAATAATCCAACTTAAATTTTTTTTATTAATAATAATTTGTTGAACAGCTAATTTAACTAAAGTATTGTAATTATTTAAATATTCTTTAGGATTATTTATCATTAAATTATATTCTTTTATAGCTAATTTAGCCCTTCGCTCAGTCTTTCAAATCAAATGAACAAGTTGTTGTATACAGGATAACAAGGAAACCAGTTCAGTTTCATCCGTTTTTCACCCTTGATTAGTACTGCAAGACTCCCAAATATAGTACATATGAGGCAATCGTCCAGATTTCAGATTTCAGATTTCAGATTTCAGATTTCAGATTTCAGATTTCAGGATATTGAATTCTAATAAAAATTGATGTGAAACATTACGCCATTTGGTTTGAAAGACTGTGCGAAGGGGTACGAAACATTTTGTCGCGCTGGTTTGAATAGTTATGAAAAACACTGTAATAGGTAGTTTACTACCCATGGTGTATCTAACATTAATAATTTTCTTTATTTAATTTTATTTTTTAATTTTATTTTTTAATTTTAATTTTATTTTATTTATATTATTATTTTTTTTCTTTTTATATTTTTTTTCTTTTTATAATTTTTTTCTTTTTATAATTTTTTTCTTTTTATAATTTTTTTCAATTTATAATTTTTTTTAATTTATAATTCTCTTTAATTTTATAATTTTCTTTAAATTGATAATTTTCTTTAATTTTATAATTTTATTTTTTTCAATTTTATAATTTTCTTTAATTTTGTGAATTAGTGAAAATACTATAAATTGTTGTAGCATGAATATTTTGAGCATTGTATGAGTGAGTGAGTGAGTGAGTGAGTGAGTGAGTAAGTCAGTGTTGAAGGAGTGAGCGTTTGTGGAAAGTGTTGAGGGTTGAGTACTCATGGTAGAGCGATGGGTGTGAGGAGTGAGTGAGTGGCGAGGATCATGAGAAACTACATCAGTGGATGGACAGATGTGCGAGTGCGTGTTTAGTGCGTGTTTAGTGCGTGTTCAAAAGTGAAGTGCGGCCAGGGACTCAAATAGACCAAGTACATAGAAGTATAGACTGTGGAATAGAACCAGAATAAGTATATGGAACTAGACCGAATGGAATTAGACCAGTGATAGAGTTAAAGCAGTGATAGAGTTAAAGCAGTGATAGAGTTAAAGCAGTGATAGAGTTAAAGCAGTGATAGAGTTAAAGCAGTGAATGGAAGAGGGCTTACTAAAGGTTGACTACGTCATCGAAATGACAGTGGAGGTTGTTTTCAACGTCAGATACCTTCTGGAGAAGAATACAAGGACTTCAAGAACATGTACTAGATTTCAAAGGAGCAGGTTTGACCGAGAACTATCACCACTTATACTTCCATGACCAAGACCCACTACTTCACCCAGTGAATTATACTCTCAGTGACTTATACTCCCAGGGACTTATACTCTCAGTGACTTATACTCTTAGTGACTTATACTCCCAGTGACTTATACTCTCAGTGACTTATTATGGTTGCAATTTAATTATCCATGGTAGTTAACCTGGTAATTTGGTTTAATAGTTAACCTGATATGTGGTTCAACTTTATTCACCAAGTTCTTAATCCATAGTGACTCAAGTGTAGTAATTTGAGCATCACTTAGAGTATGAGTGCAACTAGTTCAGAATTGAGTAATGAGACTTCAACCATTGTTTGCGATAACAATTTCCACAGAACAATTTCCACAGAACAATTATCCGTTTCTGTTTGCCCAAAATATCAGCTTTTGTTTTAGATTGGGTTCTCACAACTAATGTAAAACCATCTTCGTCCACTAGCTCTTTCTGCAGTCTCAACTCTTGTCTAGAATCTTCTTTGGCCTAATTAAAAAGCTCCAGCGACCTGGATACGATAGAGGATAGTTTTTCGGAATCATTAATCTTGCATTTCACTTGTCTCATGATGTACTCTGTGCCCAAAGGCTGGCTGAGCCAGTCAGTGAGGCAAAAAATTGTAATTTATTTGAGGTATAAGCCGGCGATCACTACCTATGGTAAATCTGACAACTATACTACTATACTGTACTATAAGCTGCTCTACTCTTTAGACAATACTGTACTATAAGCTGCTCTACTCTTTAGACAATACTGTACTCTCCTGACTGTACTCACCTGACTGTACTCAGAACAATTTCTACAGAACAATCACAGAACTGGCAATACTATGGTATATACTTAGGATTTTTTGACTTCGGTCGTCGGTTTCAAAAGGTAAGCTGACATGAGAATTAACCCTAGCTTGAAGTTTAACGTCAATTGACATATGTGTTCATATGTTAGGTCGATATTGAGTAATGAAGTCCCTTCATGGCTGCCAGTATCAATTCGTTCCCTAAGGAGCAGTTTTAGGTTAGCTGGTAAATGAATACCGTCAACTGGCCAGCACAGAGCTTGATAATCGATTAAGACGAGTGGATAACTATCAGCCGTGCTGCGGCCTCGTCTTAGGACTTTGGTTTTGTAAGGTACAACTTATATCGCTGTATAATAATATATACTAAAGCATATGTTGAAACAGTCATAGTCAGTCAATGTCATAGGAATAGTCAGTAATAGTCGGTAATAGTCAGTAATAGTCATAGAAATAGTCATAGAAATAGTCAGTAATAGTCAGTCATAGTCAGTCATAGTCAGTCATAGTCAGTCATAGTCATAGTCATAGTCAGTAATACTCATAGAAATAGTCAGTCATAGTCAGTCATAGTCAGTCATAGTCAGTAATAGTCAGTCATAGTAATAGACATAGTTATTTTTACTATAGTTATAGTTTACTTAGTCATTGTATAGTTTTCTCAGTTCTAAAAACTCATTAAACGAACCTAAAATGACCTTAGATAATAGACAATGGAAATGGATAGTGGACAATGACAATAACAGTGACAATGACAATGACAATGACAATGACAATGACAATGACACAATCTCATTAGACTAAACCTAATTAACCTTGAAAAATCAACAATCTCGACAATTTGGACGTTCTTGGTAAAATTAAAATCACCGCCTCGATGATGATGATTCGTGTGAAAGACTTCAAGATTAGAGAAATGGAACTGGCGCGATGTTTGATTCATTGATGATCGATCTATTAAAGATTGATTGGGTTCGGATTCTAGAAGCTCAACCGAATGAAGTTGGAGATATCCTGAGGTGTTACAAAGATTATCATGCGTCTGAGGAAAACTTTGGAACGAAGTGCATGACAAACCGATGGGTGCTCATGATACGAACGGAACCTTGGAGTGGGTTGAATTAGCAGAAGGGCGGAATCCGAAAGGTACCAAGTGGGTATTTGCACTAAAGGATAATGGGCTAGTAAAAGCAAGACATATGGTCTTGGAGAACTTCTGGAAAGAAGATATTAACTAACACGAAAGATTCTCACCTGTGATAGGGTGAGTGTGCTTAAGAATGGTCTTAGCTATTGCAATGAAGCAAAGATTTAGCGGTATGAGAGATATGTGTTTGACAAAATTCTGGAATGGAGGATTACTTAAGACCAGGTAGAATAAGAACCGTTTTTTAGTGTATCAAATGTATCTGTTAGACAGTTAGAGTTAGATAGTTAGAGTTAGACAGCTAGACAGTGTACTGTTTTCTGACTGTTCTTGGACTGTTCTTGGACTGTTCTTGGACTGGTCTTGGTCTGACCTTGGTCTCGTCTTGGTCTGGTCTTGGCCCGACCTTGGTCTGACCTTGTGTTTGACAAATGTCAGAATTATTATGCGACCTTAGGCTCTAACCTGTATTCGCAAGGACTATAAGCTTCTAACGGGCTCTTAAGTAATCAGAACTCCAGGAACGATGACCTAACAATGACTGCATATTCTGAACGGCTACTGACCAAGATTCCTCGACTACTGTCAACAAGTACCTAGCATGTTCGGAGTCAGAGTACTTCGAGGATGCGTTGTATGTGGACAGTGATGCGCCGTGTGCAGGTTCCTAGTGGGTGAAAACTCTTCACCAGCCTCGCACCGTCCATTCTACTTTGGTCTTGTAAGGTACAACTTACATATCCCTGTATATCAATACATATACTAAAACAAAGGTTGAAGACTACTCTAGGTTCAATACAAACTATCATATACTTTAGGACGATCTAGTGCTACGACTTGAGTACTTCTCGGGAAATCATATACTACAGCCTACCACTGAGGATTATATTCTACTAGAGTATTATAGTCTATTAGAGGATTATAGTCTATTAGAGGATTATAGTCTACTAGAGGATTATAGTCTACTAGAGGATTATAGTCTACTAGAGGGTTATAGTCTATTAGAGTATTATAGTCAACTAGAGGATTATAGTCTATTACTCTACCAAATGTTAGAATTATTATGCGCCTATCATTAATTTACAGTAAGGTCAAAGTCACAAATCTTTTGGATGAGTGTCTCCAAAGACTGACCTAAGTATCCCCTCCCCAAAACAAACGGTCTTGGCCATAAAGCTGGGATATAAAGCTGACCTCTCTAATACATGTCACAACAAAACGTGACTGATGGTGACTCCATCAAGTTAGTCAACACGACATTCATCAAGTTCATTCAAGATTACACAATCACACCGAGTCAGAGTTGCTGTTGAAGTCTATCATTTGGTCACACAATCATGTAAACAATAAAGAACCCCACGTTTTGTTTCAGGACTGCCCCACGTTTTGTTTCAAGACTGTCCCACGTTTTGTTGAAGTCTATCATTTGATCACACAATCATGTATACAATGAAGGACCCCACTTTTTTGTTTCAAGACTAACCCACGTTTTGTTTCAGGACCATGTTTGTTCGGAGTAATGTGCGAACACTTCCACCACTTTAATGCTACACAGTGCATTAACTGATAACCCCACTTAAGAATATTCTTTGACACATTATATCAATCACTGAATTATAATAATCACTGAATTAAATCAATCACTGAATTAAATCAAGCATTGGATTATTTCAAGCACTGGGGATACGGAAAAACTGGGGACCGATGTACCATATTTTTTTTCCAATTTTTTTTCTAATTTTTTTTTCCAATTTTTTTTCCAATTTTCTTTTTCAATTTTTTTTTCTAATTTTTTTTCTAATTTTCTTTCTAATTTTCTTTTCCAATTTTCTAATTGATTGTAATATTGTCGTTTATCGTTCCAGTTATGAGCTCATTGTTTGATTCTTCAATGAAACGGTTCAAAGTCCCGATTAAAGCAAGCAATGTACTGCACTTCAATTAAAGTGGGGTTCCGAAATGTGTCACGATTTTAGTCAGGAATTTAGCGCTTGCCGTTAAGTGAAACAGAATTTCAGTCGCTGGGTGTTGCTGGCACGTGACCAAAATCTCAACGTGGTATACTGTCTCAACGAAGTGTACTGTCTCAACGAAGTGTACTGTCTCAACGAAGTGTACTGTCTCAAATGTACTGTCTCAAATGTACTCTCAAATGTACTGTCTCAAATGTACTGTCAAATGTACTGTCTCGAATGTACTGTCAAATGTACTGTCTCGAATGTACTGTCTCAACGAGGTGTACATGTCTTTCATCAATACCATCAACCAAATATAATTCAGCAAGTGAACTAATAACCAATTGGTTAGATGAGTAAAATCATGTCATTTATTGAAACCATTGAAATTAAAGCAAGTGTTTTTTTTTTTGAAGTGGGGTTCATTTCAGTGAAATAATTAATTAAGCCGATATTGCATAACAATAGACAGTATGACAATGGACGGTCTGCTCTTATAATACCAAACCAAACTAATATAATGTCTATATAAAACTACCAAACAAACCTTATATAAGATACCAAAGAAATCCACACGGTGGAACCCATCAGTTAAAATTCACCAAAATGAAACTTACCCTTTTTTCGCTTGTCCTTATTCCTACTATTTTTGCTGCGGCATTATATACCTCCAATAATCCCACCGATAAGGTCACCGATAAGGTCACCGATGAACATACCTATGAGCCCACCGATGAACATACCTATGAGCCCACACATGACCCCCCATATGACCCCCCATATAACCCCACATATGACCCCATGGAATTCCCTCCCCCCCTCAAGGTAGACTTTAAATCATATCAAAGTATTCAAATAGAATTTTACAGCCTCCTCACCAACTTGACCAAGCTCTGGATTGATGGTTTTGCCGGATTTGTTGAGCTTGGCAGCTTTTCGTTGATAGACTTGCTTTTCCCTCCAGAAACTCCTCCTGCTCCTGCCAAGAAAGAAAAAAGGAGGGTCAATATCAGGCCTTGTTGGCTTCGTTATGCCAATATTACAATGCACGCAATAGGAGAAAGAATCCCTCTCATAAGACTTTACTCTGAAGTTATCAAGAATATGGCACACGAAATGGTTGATTCGAAACTGGACGTGAATGAGGTGAATCTGACCACCACTTTACGCAGTAAAAATGAAACAAATCAATAAAATCAATAAAATAAATAAAATAAATAAAATAAATAAAATAAATAAAATAAATAAAATAAATAAAATCAATAAAATAAATAAAATAAATAAAATCAATAAAATCAATAAAATCAATAAAATAATCTTATGTTCTTTGTTTTATGTTCTTTTATACATTTATGCCTAACTAAAATTATGTTCGTTGATGGTTTCTAAGAGAGGAACCGGAGCGAGTTATATAACTTTGAGAGAAATGGGTCATTCGAAAAATTCTCCACTAGAACAATGCTAGCTACCAGTGTATGAAGTACTATTATTGCCAATGCAACATACGTATCATGTCCATCATAGTACTGACATGGGATTTTTGAATGTGGTGGTTATGTGCAGGATACCATATATTACATCGTTCCTTTGGCTTAAGTGTTGAACCTAGAGGTCCAGTACTTTTTTTGTTGAAAAAATGTAACAAGGTGAACGTGCTCAGTTTCCCCAATGACTTGAAGGATAGCACGATGACAAGCTAACAAGCACCTGTTCTTTATATGAACCTGTTTCTCATATACCTGTTCTTCAAATGCACATATGGTTACTACAACCGCCTGGTGCCATGAAGGTAGACCTCCCATATATATAAGGGAGTCTGGACCATATCCATCTTTGAAGTCACTCAATCAATTATTATCTATCTGGGGCATATCATCTGTCTGGGGCAAGATGTCTCCAAAGACCAGACCCACCAATACTTCAATGGACACTGACAACTCTGTATCACCTTCCTCTGTTGAAGTAAACACTCCTGAAGTAAACACCCCTGAAGTGTTTACATATCTTGACAAGACTATGAGGACAGTGTCCTTCAGTCAGTGTCCACTGGATATTACACCATTGTTAATCTATGGTACAGAGTATCAGAGTCCTATATGAGTATCAGAGTCCTATATGAGTGTCAGGGATATAAGGGAATTTTTACCATATCCATATTTTGAATAACTGAATTAAAATATCATCTGTCTGGGACATACCAAGATACCTCCAAAAGCCAGACCCACCAATATTTCAATGCACACTGAAAACTTTTCCTCTTCTCTTGAAGTAAACACTCCTGAAGTAAATACTACTGAAGTAAATACTACTGAAGTAAATACTCCTGAAGTAAATACTCCTGAAGTAAACACTCCTGAAATGTTTACATACCTTGACAAGACTGAGGACAGTGTCCCTCAGTAACTGTCCACTGGACATCACACCATGGTTCGTCTATGGTCCACCTCCACCTGGTGCCGCAACTCTCGTTGGGGAAGATGCGTTAAATAATCTACATTTTTGTGTACTAAATATTGATAGGACTACATAAAGATGAGCTAAGGTTGTCGTGTTGTCATGGTAATTGTTGACTAGAGGTAATGCTACGTCTGAGCCTGGTCCAGTTTCGTCTAGCCCTTGTCCAGCCCTTGTCCAGCCCTGGTCATTGTTATGCCGAGGTGACGTAGAGAATGGGAGATACAAGTGGCCTGGTCATTGTTACGATTAAACAGATTAAGTTTCATGATACATCTATAGGCGTGGCCCTTTGGTGGATCTAACCGTGGAGTAGTGAGTAGTATAGAGTATTAGAGTAGTAAAGAAGTGAAGTATTAGAGTAGTAAAGTAGTAAAGTAGTAAAGTAGTAAAGTAGTTGAGTAGTAAAGTAATAAAGTAATAAAGTAGTAAAGTAGTAAAGTAATAAAGTAGTAAAGTAGTAAAGTAGTAAAGTAGTAAAGAAGTAAAGTGGTTGAGTAGTAAAGTAGTAAAGTAGTAAAGTATTAGAGTAGTGAAGATGATAGAGTAAACCTTAGAGAAGTTACCCTTAACTCTACAAGAGGACAAGAAGAACCTGACTTCACCGAAGACACAGTAAAGTAGTAAAGTAGTAAAGTAGTAAAGTAGTAAAGTAGTAAAGTAGTAAAGTAGTAAATTAGTAAAGAAGTAAAGTAATAGAATATTATAGCATGGAAGAATTGGGTCTCTAGATCCTCCTGTTAATTTTATTTTTTTCCAACGGTCGAGGGAGGGATAAAGGTTGCATATGAAATATAAAGGGATTGGCCAAAAGAGTATATATAAAAATAGGGGTTATTTGACTTAGAGGCATAATATTTTGACTGAGGATAATGGTATAAGTTGGGATAATGATATAAGTTGGCATAATGGTATGACTTGGGATAATGGTATAAGTTGGGATAATGTTATGATTGATCGTGTGTTATTATTGTTCATCTTTATATATTTTCTCATGATAGGGCCACTTATATATAGTTTCGCAGTAGTAAAGTAGTAAAGTAGCAGGGAATAGAATATTATAGCATGGAGTAGAGAAGTCGAGTAATTAAATAGAGTAGTAGAGTAGTAGAGTAATTAAGTAGAGTAGTAGAGTAGTAGAGTAATTAAGTAGAGTAGTAGAGTAATAGAGTAGAATAGTAGAGTAGCGTTAGATTCCTGTTGTAATGTTAAGTACTAAATTATCTTTATTGGCCGATGATTCCTTAGAAGGAGGAATCTGAGCTACTTAAGTATCTGACAACGGTGTCCTCTAGTCAACGTGTAGTATAGTATAGTATAGTGTAGTATAGTATAGTGTAGTATAGTGTAGTATAGTATAGTATAGTGTAGTATAGTATAGTGTAGTATAGTGTAGTATAGTATAGTATAGTGTAGTATAGTATAGTGTAGTATAGTGTAGTATAGTATAGTATAGTGTAGTATAGTATAGTGTAGTATAGTGTAGTATAGTATAGTATAGTGTAGTATAGTATAGTGTAGTATAGTGTAGTATAGTATAGTATAGTGTAGTATAGTATAGTGTAGTATAGTGTAGTATAGTATAGTATAGTGTAGTATAGTATAGTGTAGTATAGTGTAGTATAGTATAGTATAGTGTAGTATAGTATAGTGTAGTATAGTGTAGTATAGTATAGTATAGTGTAGTATAGTATAGTGTAGTATAGTGTAGTATAGTATAGTATAGTGTAGTATAGTATAGTGTAGTATAGTGTAGTATAGTATAGTATAGTGTAGTATAGTATAGTGTAGTATAGTGTAGTATAGTATAGTATAGTGTAGTATAGTATAGTGTAGTATAGTGTAGTATAGTATAGTATAGTGTAGTATAGTATAGTGTAGTATAGTGTAGTATAGTATAGTATAGTGTAGTATAGTATAGTGTAGTATAGTGTAGTATAGTATAGTATAGTGTAGTATAGTATAGTGTAGTATAGTGTAGTATAGTATAGTATAGTGTAGTATAGTATAGTGTAGTATAGTGTAGTATAGCGTAGTGTAGTATAGTATAGTGTTAAATTCTTGTTGTAACGTTTGTAATAAGCTATCTGTATTCGTTGATGATTCCTCCTATGGAGGAATCTGAGTTGCACATATACTAGGTCTTAGAGGGAGGCGCTCTGTTTAGGTGGCTGGTCGGTGGCTAGTAGATATCTGCAGAGAGGCTTAAACATTCCTCAATAGGTAGGCCACTACCTATGATGGATCTGACATCCCCCAGCCTCGATGCTAGTACTAGAGTATAGTAGAATGTTTACTAGAGTATAGTACTAGAGTATAGTAGAATGTTTACTAGAGTATAGTAGAATGTTTACTAGAGTATAGTACTAGAGTATAGTAGAATGTTTACTAGAGTATAGTACTAGAGTATAGTAGAATGTTTACTAGAGTATAGTACTAGAGTATAGTACTACAGTATAGTAGTATGGCACAACAGCAGTAGTGCTAGTATACATAGAAGCATGGTATAGTGGTAGTCATTTAGTATTGTAGTACGTATTCTGGTAGGTCCTAGATAGTAGGAGAGTATAGATATAGTGGATTATGATATTATGGAGAGTGATATTATGGAGAGTATGATATTATGGAGAGTATGATATTACGGAAAGTATGATATTACGGAAAGTGTTATGTTCCTTATAACGTGTCTTAACCTAATCTTGTACTCGTTGCTGGTTCCTCAAGGAGAAGAACCGGAGTGGTTTATATACTTTGAGAGAAACGTGGCACCGAAAAACTCTCCACCAGACATCACAATGGTAAGGATTGTTCTAGAATATTCAAAAGGACCATCATAGTACTTCATACAACGATGGTCATGACACGGTATTAACAATGGCCATTGTAACAACCGGACTAGGCTTCATAATACCTTCATATGCAGAGTCCTGTCTATGACGGATCTAACAAGTATGATATTATGGATAGTATGATATTTTGAAGAGTATGGACTTATGGAGAGTATGATATTTTGAAGAGTATGGATTTATGGAGAGTAGGAGAGTATAGATATAGTGGGTTATGATATAGTTATGGAAAAGAATTATGGTCTGGATGACGGTATATCATGGTACATTTGTATATAGTAAGAGAGTGACTATGGTATAGTCCTATGATGTGAATATAGTGGATGGTACTATGGTATGGTTATGATACTAAATATTATGAGGATATGGTATGGTACTAAATATTATGAGGATATGGTATGGTACTAAATATTATGAGGATATGGTATGGTACTAAATATTTTGAGGATATGGTATGGTACTAAATATTATGAGGATATGGTATGGTACTAAATATTATGAGAATATGATATGGTTATAATACTAGGGTATGGTACTCTGGTATGGGCTCTATGACAATAATGTAGTTGTATATAGTGGTATAACAGCAGTAGTGATATATACATAGGAGTAAGGTAGTATGATTGTATGTATGGTTTTTATGGTATTAATGTAGTATATAGTCTATGGTTACATATGTTATTTGATATATCATAATAGATTCATTACACTTGAAGTGACAAAGTGACCCAAAATTGACCCTTAATTGACCCAAAATTGGCCCTTAATTGACCCTTGAGTGACCCTAATTGAACCTAAATTGACCCAAAATTGACCCTTAAGTGACCCTAATTGACCCTAATTGACCCTAAATTAAACTCATACTTGTCTTAATACATGTGCTCGATATCAAATAGACTCTTTTAGGGACTGTCCATTATTTGACTCTTTGGATCCGAAAGGAATAGGGTGGGAACAAGTATGCACTGAACCACTGTGTAAATCAGTGTACTAGTAGACTATGCTTACATTCCTGGTGAGTGCACCTCATTTCTTGAGCCCTAAATTGACTACTAGGCCTTTTCCACACTCATGCTCTGTTACTGAGGAGGTGACTCAGTTACCGAGGAGATGCTCTGTTATCAAGGAGATGCTCTGTTATCAAGGAGATGCTCTGTTACCCAGGAGATGCTTTTTACCGAGGAGATGCTTTGTTACCCAGGAGATGCTTTTTACCGAGGAGATGCTTTGTTACCGAGGAAATGCTTTGTTACCAAGGAGGTGACTCAGTTCATCGATTCCGACAAGGTGTTCTAATAGTATAGGAATGAGAGGACTCAAAGAAGCTGAAATTCAACATGATGGGTGTCTTTTCACCGGATATACATCACCGAAGTGGACAATTACATCCAGAAATTGAAACGGATCCGGGCACAGAACCTAACAATTAGAGTGTTCAACAACAAGTGTTTGAGCGTGATGGTTTCTTCAATTGATGGGAATTATGTGCTGATGGTCTCAAAAGATACGTTTCCTGGTAGCACTTTTTCCTGGAGCACTGTTTCGACCAGAATTAATGGAAAACACACTGCTGACTGAAAAACGGAATGATATAATATGATAAGAAATTCAGCAGTATTATAGGTGATGTGTGTGCTAATCCAGAGCACTTGGCTCTGCCGTTTGCTGGAGCAAAAAACCGTTAAGGTTGAGCCGAACATAATTGGCCATGTCCAAACACCCGTGCACCAGGCCTTCCAAAACGTCTTCCTGGCTTCCATCTCCTTGGACCCAGAATGCCAGCATTTCGTTATTCTTCATGGTCATGAATGCGGCCACACATTCACTAGTCTGGGCCTCAGCATCGGAAGCATAAGCATCCAAAACGATGTTCCCAGAACCCTGGAGCACATGGCCACAAGTGACCATATCCCGGATCTCCACACCTGAATCCACCAAAGCCAACGATGTGCAGTTGGTGATCCATGCGATCAAATTCAACATGGAGCAGGTGTTGGTATTGAATGAGAGCACATTGACAAACACATCGATGGTCGATTTGGGGTACTTTTCCAATACAACCGCAGGTAGAAACGCCGTTTCCACAAACGTACTGATTTTCTGCTCGATATTGCTCAAGCCCGTCCGAACATTCTGGCCTCCTCCGGACTGGTTCGCATTTTGGCTGCCATTCTGTCCATTATATAACACTTCGTTGGGCTGAGTAATGTACGGGAGAAACTTTGTTTCCACAGAAAATGATGCTCTATCAACAAACAGCCCCTTGATGGGCCGAGGGCCGAAGATGCCCACTTCGATGATGGTGTCTTCGATTTCTAGATAGGCCAGGCCATTAGCATTGGTACTGAGCCCGGACTTGACGAAAAAAGGCCTGGTTTTCGTACTGTGCAGTCTGGGTTTTGTCTCTGTTACCTGGTTGCTTTTTCTTGGAGCAACAGGCCGTACGGCATCGGCGGGACCGGTGATTCTCCTTCTGTCACTCATGATGGTGGAGAAGCGATGGGTGCGGTTTTAATAAAGCGCAAGTCATGTGAAAGTCACGTTTTGGAGAGCACGTGACTTTCGGATAATTTTTTTTAACATGAAAAATAATCAGGTGACCATTTCCACGTGAATCTCATGCGACATTCACGCGACTATCACGTGACTATCCTCCTAATCTCTCATGATAACTCACCATACTGTGAACCCAAAGGAATGGCATGTTCTGGAGAATCAGCACTCAGAACGGGATGGTGCCGGCCCTTCAGAGACTCTTTGGGTTCCTCCAGGAACATCCCAAACTGCATGTAGTGTACTTTAACTGTACCACAGCAGCCACGATTTTGGAGGTGGCAAGGCAACTTCCCGATCCGGAAAGGCTCAAGAGCTTCGACTACCAGAAAGTGACCAATGTGGAAGAAATCATACAGTTTCCACTGGAAGAAAACCAATGGGTGGTTATCGAGCAGCTTGATGCCATCATGCAGGAACCGTGCCCTTTAAGTTACGCCGACTTGAACCGTGTACTTTCGCAGCTCATGAACACAATGTACAACGTGGTGTTCTTGGATGACTGGGCATATTTAGACCAGTACTGGCTCCGGAAACCGGTGGACCGTTAAAGTGCTGGTAATTATTAGCGTGGCACGTGACAGATCCCTTATCTCCGATTTTCGCCCAGCCTTTGACCTCATCATCACGGAGAGTGGAGGCAAGACACACACCACAGCAGGACGTCAACGTTAACTCCGTCAGTATAAATGAACTTTACAGATTAGGCGAAGATACCCTCTTCGATACACTGGTGACGTCTACATGACTGCATGAGTGATTGACAATCTAACCTAACACACTTAGACACTTGCCAGCAAAGATCACTATGTCACCGATGTATGACCCAATGGCCCAATAGATGAGTACCCACCGGTGAGTTTAAAAACCAGTGAGTTCAACAACCAGTGAGTTCAACAACCAGTGAGTTCAACAACCAGTGAGTTCAACAACCAGTGAGTTCAACAACCAGTGAGTTCAACAACCAGTGAGTTCAACAACCAGTGAGTTCAACAACCAGTGAGTTCAACAACCAGTGAGTTCAACAACCAGTGAGTTCAACAACCAGTGAGTTCAACAACCAGTGAGTTCAACAACCAGTGAGTTCAACAACCAGTGAGTTCAACAACCAGTGAGTTCAACAACCAGTGAGTTCAACAACCAGTGAGTTCAACAACCAGTGAGTTCAACAACCAGTGAGTTCAACAACCAGTGAGTTCAACAACCAGTGAGTTCAACAACCAGTGAGTTCAACAACCAGTGAGTTCAACAACCAGTGAGTTCAACAACCAGTGAGTTCAACAACCAGTGAGTTCAACAACCAGTGAGTTCAACAACCAGTGAGTTCAACAACCAGTGAGTTCAACAACCAGTGAGTTCAACAACCAGTGAGTTCAACAACCAGTGAGTTCAACAACCAGTGAGTTCAACAACCAGTGAGTTCAACAACCAGTGAGTTCAACAACCAGTGAGTTCAACAACCAGTGAGTTCAACAACCAGTGAGTTCAACAACCAGTGAGTTCAACAACCAGTGAGTTCAACAACCAGTGAGTTCAACAACCAGTGAGTTCAACAACCAGTGAGTTCAACAACCAGTGAGTTCAACAACCAGTGAGTTCAACAACCAGTGAGTTCAACAAAGCGATACACTCCAGGACAAATTAATTTCATGGCTCTTCAGAATAAGAAAGACATACTTAGCTCTCTCTTACCACCTTCATAGTCTCTCCGGATACAGCTCGATTCGCTCAGTGGTGCCGGTTGCTTGCTCACTGGTCGCTTATTAGGGACTTTTGGGCCGTAAAGCATCAATCTCGGATGTTTGAGGCACCAAGTATTACGGCATTTGCATGTGCCTCTCGTTGGTGGTGACGGACTTTGGAAGATGCCACGTGCTACTTATGTACAATCCTTGATCTTTGCTACAAGTCCACACGTCCACCGAAGCTAAACTTATTCGCTCTTGGCACGTATGCTTCCACACGAAGGACAAAGCTTCCATACGCACATCAGGAGGTCCATTCAATAACCATGGAGTACAGTCCAGAGTGATGTACTTGTTATTGTTAAACATAAAGTTCATAGTGTCATCAAGATATGTGAATACTTGAGGAGTTACACGAGAGCTGTTTCTACGACAGCTGTTTACGAAAGCTGTTTCTGGTGGGTCTGGTAGTAGAAGACATCTTGGTATGTTCCTCCCAGATATTATTTTGATTAAAAAATAATTAACACTAGGATTAGAGCAAGAGTCCCTACCTATATAATTTAGGACCTCTACTAAACCTTCTCCACATTTATTAATTTGGAGTTGAACCTGGAGCTGAACCTTCATCAAGAATCACCAAGGTAAGGTGTACCAAACTCTTTACTTTCCAAAGAGAGAGCGCCTTCCTTTTCTTGAATGATCAGTCATTGCTCATTCTCAACACGGAATTGGACAAGCCCTCATTCATAAGGTTCCGAGGAACGCATGAGTGCAGACTAGTATTGTAATTGGGTCTTGGCATCAGGAGTGGTCATGTTTAACTTCAGACAAGGTATTATCAAGTCCACAGCCATAAGAAAGGAGTCTAAGGAATCCCAAGTATTTATCGTGAGGATTCCGCTTTAGGTTGAACGGTATCACGAGTAACCAGAATTTCTCGGGTTTCCTAGTACAGATATTAGTAGCACAACTAAGAACCTAGGAATAAACAAAGAGACAGACTTTACTGATTATGGACTTGAGAAGGACAATGTCTAAAACAGACCATTTTTAGACAATAGGACTGTGTAGACCTTACAAGAGTGGACTGTATAGGCCTAGGACAGTGGACTGTATAGACCAAGGACAGTGAACTGTATAGACCTTACAAGAGTGAACTGTATAGACCTTACAAGAGTGAACTGTATATACCTTAGAGGAGCGGAAAAGTATACGACGCTGCTGTGGCCCCTCTTGGGACTTTGGTCTTGTAAGGTACAACTTACTTGTAGACAGGACATCACACCATGGTTAATCTATGGTCCACCTGGAGCCGCAACTATGGTTACGCAACATGTGTTGTCTAATCTAAATTACATATTCCTGTACATCAATAGACTAAATCATAGGTTGAAAACACTGCATTGGATATGGTGATTGTTAATGGGGATCAGCATTTATGGATGGTTTCAACCTATGTTTTAGTATATATTGATATACAGGGATATGTAAGTTGTACCTTACAAGACCAAAGTGCAATACGTGTCGGAGTGGGTGAAGACTCCGACAGTGAAAACTCTTCACCCACTGGTAACCTGCTCATAATACTTGACTAGTCTGCATGCCATGAA